>APFE031717554.1:31218-45042 GCA_000404065.3 Pinus taeda | reverse complement strand
AATAATTAAATAATTAAATTATAATTTTTTTTTATTATTAAATTGAAATTCACATGGCATTTTTATGCATTATCTATACAATTTGTCATATGTTGTAGTTATGTGGCTTATTTATTAAGTTATGTTATTTTTCTCCTCATGTTTGCTAACCACCCCCTCTAACTTATATAGTGAGGTTGCATAGGTAGATATTGTCTCATTAGTAGGAGAGAAAGTTGCAAATAAAAATGTTCATTTAATGGATGCTATAATTGAATCAATAATGGCTCAAACTTAGTCGCTAGCATAAATGACAAGGGTGGAAGAATAAATAACAACATATCTTGTAGAATAAGAAGAAGCCAAAGCACTCCTTCACTTGTATACAACCATTTTTATTTTAAATGGTGGAGTTGAATGAATGGAAACTTGAAATCAAAGCATTTATTCATGTTTCTGATTCTATGGTTGCAAGGTAAATATGCCTTAGACAACATGGCAATTATAAATAAAATTGTTAGAGGTAATTTCTGAAATGTTTCTTTATAAATTGATTAGCTTATAAAGAAAATGATTAATAAAACAATTCCCTGTCAATCCAACACATAAACACCACAACAGAAAGGAGGAAAAGGACCTTGGAGAAACTATGTGGAGAAATCCCTTTGAGGAGAAAAGAAGAGTGGTTGCATATGTTTAAATGACCACATACATGTGGAAGTTGTAATATATTCTTGTACAAAGTGTTTTCCTATGGAAGTGCTTTTACCAGATGTACTTGCTCGGGTAACATAACTTTACAATTACTTGCTATGCTAGTAGGGTGCTCTATTATCTTGTTATGACCCTCCTAACCTAAATTGACTTCATATCTATTCCAAGTGGTGCTTTCTTTGCGAGTGGGGAAGTTACATACTTTTGATGTAGCATTGGTCCCGAAGAAGAAATTGGATACTCAACCAGATGTACTTGCTCAAATAGGGAAGCTTAGCTATTGTTGGCTACAATGATATGGTGCTCTTTTGTTTTGCAATAAATCCCATAAACTTGATTTTGAATTCAAGAGGAAATACACATCCTCTTTTGTTAAATGCATTAAAAGAATAAAAACATGGTACACTCCATTGCTCTTGCTTTTGAACTTGATAATAAACCTTATATCAGGGATTTTATATTATTACAAATTTTGAACTACAAAAATGCTATGATATTGTTATTAATCCTTATAAGTGGATTGAAATGTTGCACATGGTCTATTATTCTCCTCATATTTTGATTATTTTTGGTGGGGTCAAGTAGGAGGGTGATCTTCGTCCTCTTTCTTTCTTTCTTGCAAAGACATTGCTAAACTATATAACAACGATCTTGGATTTGCCACATCCTATTAGGTAAGTTAGCCCAACCTTTGTTGTATTTACACATTTCTTATTTTTATTATTATTGAAATTAATTTTCTAGATCAAATGCATAGACCATAAATGTATCTCGAGCAACATGGAATCCCTTCATTGTTGACATAGATAAAGTTGCATGGATAAGAGTGAATGGAACCTTGAAAAGGAGTTGATAAGAGGGGAAACATCCAAATTGTGTCCACCACACATGCATATAGCTTCAAAGTTGGTGGAGTCCCAAGCATGCTTCTCATAGCTATAAGAGCTACTAACCATAAGTCATATACACAAATATTTAGTTGTAATAGATATAAAAAAACTTTAGTCGCAGACAATAAAACACAAAAACTAAAAAAAAAAAACCCATTCAAACGTAGAAGAACAATTAATCTGATGTAGAGACTTTAATATGGTCCCTAGGAATTACCAAGTACACTTACTCTCCTTCTTTGCTTGTTTGGATTTGAAATTAATTATCTCCATAATATCCATTAATTTGTTGTAGGTTTGGCTCATGATACCAGGGAGTGATAATGGTTCTTCTTCGCTCACATGAAATGTGCTTAACCTAATAGATTGATGATGTCTAGTTATTGAAGGGCCATTGGATGGTACTGGCTTATGCTGTTGTAACTTCTCTACAAAAGAAGCAACTCATGATATCTCAACATCTCAACTTATAGGAAAACGGGTTCAAAGGTAACTAATGGGTGAGTGGAACCTTCAATAATGGCTAGCAAATGTGTTATGTTTGCATGCATGGAAGCCACCATGGGATGAGGTATTGTTGGCAAAAACACTCTACTTGCATGCATGTAGGTCACCATAGGATGAAATACTGAGTACAACTACCATAGACTACAACATCCTTTAAATTGTAGTGCCACAATGTTAGGAAACAAGAATGATATGTCAAGGTCAAAGAGTAAGCCAATGAATAATTTAAAAAATGATTATTTTAAATTTGATTTAAAAGTTTGACAAATATGGAAAAATTGGCATAAATTAGGGAATTACATCCCATCCAAGGTGTCCTTTGCAAACAAGAAAATGGGAATATAAATTTGTAATGATTATGAAAATGTGTTCTAATTTCTAAAAAAGAAAATAATAAACAAGTTTTGGGAGAAATTTGGTTATGCTTACAAAAATCGAGTGAACTAATACATTGTCAAAGCATTTGGATCGTGTGACAAAAACTATTCCTTGGTGGAGGCAGGGACTAATAAAGAGGAGAGCTTTGGTAGGGTTTGGGTATTTGATGTTATAAGGGCTATAATGGTTGGATAATTGATTTTATAAGGTTGTTTATTACTAAAGTGTTGTAAATATTAAATTTACAAGTCATCTCTTTGCATTTATTGTTTTTAAACAACATGGTTGTTAGAAGGTGGTCTAGGGGTGATATAATGGCGACACTGCTAATAAAAAATGTCATTTTCTTTAACTCACAAGGAACATATATGCAAAGATGGAGCATCAGAAACCATGATGTTGTTTAAGGCTTTGTAGAAGTTCACCCAAAAGGTGTTTCCTAGGCAAATGGGATCCCACCTAATGAATTAGCCATTAATATTGTTGATTAAGAATTTTGTTTTGTCATGAAATTGTGAAATGGTGTACATCTGAAGGAATTTCATAGGGTGTGTGAAATGGTAAAGTATATGATTAAAACTTGGTTAAAAGAGGCCTAAGACACTCATGGTTGGTTTTATACGACCATGCATAAGCCATTTCTATTTTAAGGAATAAAATCACTACCATGAAGCGATTATTCATTTCCCTTGGATATGTTGAGATATCATATATATCCTCCCAAAATGGCATGAATCACTCTTAGTGGATGAAATCACCCAATTATATTTTCACTTTTGGTAGTATTATTGGGACCATCCATGTAATTTTGGGATTTTTAGAATGCACATTTGTTCTAAATGGAAATTTAATATGTCATGAACCTATATGACTTTTCAACCCACAATCCAAAAAAAGGGTTTCCCTTATAATTGATCTATAAATAGTTCTTCAAGAACTTGTGTACATCTAGGTTTACAATTTTTTTTGTATTAACAATTCCATTGTGTTAACCTCTTGACACTTATTTTAGGTGTCTAAGCCCTAACAATGTAATCAAGGACTATTTGTCAAGTAATAACACTAAAATTGTAAAATCTCAAACTGTTGAAAGTGCACAAATTTGAGCTTTAACGATGATTCATAAATGATGGGCATAAAGTATGTCCATTTTTGCAACACAGATGCTTATCATGAAAAATTAAAAATTCAAAATCCATGCAATTTAGAGTTCAACCTCTTTATGAACTTTTGTAAAAACATCTTTCATAGTGATAGCTTCCATAGCAACAAATTATGCAACAATAACTTTTGTAGCCTCTTTAATAGCTTCTATAGAAATAACTTTCATAGTAGTAGCTTCTGTAGAAATATACTATGAAGAGAGTTCTTATGGCTAGTTTGATAAGTAAGGATGCCTAGCTACAAGGATACAACCCAAAAAAATAAAATATCAATTGATGGGTAATTCAACACTTTGAGACATGAAATGAGTCATCCGACGATAAGATAACACTTAGAATGAAATTTGATTCAACCAATAACAATGAAACATTCATTTGATAGATTTGGTGTCTCAATAGTGGAGAAACACCCAAAGGATGAATTAAGTCACTTTTCAAGGGAGAAAAAATCCCAAGGATGAATTTAGACAATCAATGGTGGATGAAATTGCTCAGTGACAAATTTAGACACTTAAAATCAGGGGAAAATGCCCAAGGATGAATTTAGGCACTCAACAATGGAGAAAAATGCCAAGGGATAAATTTAGATACCTAACATTCAAGAAAACTTCCTACGGAAGAATTTATATACCTAACATTCAAGAAATCTTCCCAAGGAAAGATTTAGACACCCAAGAATGCAGAAAAAACCTAAGAATAAATTTAGACACTCAACGATATAGAAAAACATTTAAGTATACCCAGGAAGAGAAAATGGTGACTTATAAGAGAGAGAGTGCAAGTGGGGATATAGAGTAGTGGAAGTAACCCCATGATGAAAGCTATGAAAAATGAGAGTGTAACCTTTTAGGAAGTCATAAGTGGACTTCAATGTTATTTAGTTGTATAATTGTTACTATATGAGGAACATTTGTAATACAATAGCCATGACCTTATGGATTTGTATTGGTACAAAGTCATTGGAGAAAGGTGAAAACTTATTCGAATGATTTTTCTTCGTGATTAATCTTATTCTACAGTAAAGTTGATGAAGACATAAACCAACATCGGTTCATCTATGACGCCATTTGGAATTTATGAAGAATCCTAGATGCTATGTAATTAAAGAAATTCCAAACAATTCTGTGATGAAGAGCACTAGAATGGTACATGAAGTATAAGTGTAATACTCTTGTGTTGAATGAAATTGCATAGGTTAAACTAAGGGTAGATTATATGAAGGAATTTCGAAAGACAAAGTCGAACAATAGATCATTTAGTACTATAGGAGATTAAGTATAAATTAGGTAAGATTATTTGAGAGTATTACCAATGGTTTCAAGATTTCAAGAGTTGATTGAGTTACAATATCCAAGAAGTACAACATAAAGAGTGGTATACTAGCTGTATATTACCCTATTTGTGCACACCAAGCTACAACAATGGATGCTAATGTAATGTCAAGGTTTGGAATCCACTATGCAATTGAAGACTATATATGGATTGGCAGAAGCTTCCATTTTCAAGTTGGCCTTGGTATTAGCATAGTTCTAGGACCAAATTGACTAATTATCAGAGAATATTCAAGAGCTAGTGAAATCCTCATTAGGTGGTAGAGTGGTAGTATGTACACATTGGGTAGCACGAAAGGCCGGATAAAAAATGACTGCCCCATGAATTAAATATATGCCACATAGCGACTAATCAACTCTTGGATAGTATGTTAGGCGAAGAAAATGTGGGTCTTTATAAGACATCTGAGAATGTGAGGCATTGGCCAAATCATTGTTCACTACTATACAATATAGTTATAGCAATTTGGTGGTAGTACATTGTAGGTTTTGTTTGATAAACAATCATTGTATAGAGGACTACATATACTTGTTGAGAGATTTGAAAAGAATATATTTTTGGTATACTTGGTTGGAGGTGGAACCGTGGGTGGGATCAAAATCAAAATTAGAGTCAAGATAATTAGGTGTCAAGGAATTATGTGAACCATCCTCCACCACATTTTTACAATTGTAATGAAGTGGTTCACATTATTCAATTGTCCTTAACGGCATTAGCCTTGCTACGGTTAGGATTGAAAAACCAAGCATAACGTTGAGGATTTCTAGTTGATAGAAAAGTGGGTGGAATAAGACATAAGGGGACATGTGAGATGGTTCATTTTGAATTATAGATCCTCGATGGGGTTGAGTCAATTTAGGTGTATAGTGACATCAATATTGTCACCCACAAGGGGGCGAAGATAGGTGTAGATGTGAGAGCCACAAATCAAGGATCTATTTGTAAAAGGAATTTATTTTTGATCCCATGTAGTGGAAGGTGTTTTTTTGACATGTGAGAGCCACAAATCAAGGATCTATTTGTAAAAGGCATTTATGTTTGATCCCATGTAGTGGAAGGAGTTTTTGTGAGATGTTTTGGAAACGATGAGGGAAGCTATTTGTCATGGACAATTGACTTGATGCATATAGAGAAATCATTCTCAATGAATCAACTACTAAGCAAAGGCCAAAACCTATTGGTGCAAATGATTGAGGAAGAGGTCCATGGATAGTTGAAAATTTTCATGTGGATATTGGAGTGTGGACATGCTACAACCAATCTAAATGAGGTATTTAGATAGGTTTTGTGACAACCTTCCATGTCCATTGTTAGGCCAATACATTACATACAAAGGAGAAAATTGGGGAAATAATTATGACTTGATGCTTTGATTGGAAGACATGAGATATAGGAGACTATGCTAAGTCTAGGATTATCTATGAATATCCCACTAAGGACAAGCTTGGTGTTGTTTCCAATACAATTATTTCTAATAAATTAGTCAAGGATTTTTCAAATCAACAACTTCGAATAGATGGAGTTTAATCTAAACAATGTGAAAACATGTGTTGACTTTGAAGTCATCAAGATACTTAATGATAAAGATCCCTATTATATGATTATAGGGATTGATTATGCCTTTGGAAATGATTCTATACTGAACTTGAAGCATAGGTAGATGTGTTTGAGAAACAAGGTTATAGATTAGTTCAATGATTATGCCCTTGATTAGGTGAGTGCTAAATGGAACCTTAGATGAAATTTTGGAGAAGGTGCACTACATTAGTTGTTCAACCTTAGCATAGGGAATTAGCAGGATTGCATCAATTATTTAGAATATGAAGAGCTAAGTTGGTTTAATGTTTGCTCATTTTTAGTAGATTTAGAAGTTGTCTTTAATTGACAAGAAAAAGACAATGAATATTCCACTAAGCAATGTGCACTTTTATGAGTATACACGTGGATTGTTTCATAGGTAGAGAACCCACCAAAGTTCGACAACATTATTGGTGCATAGGAATTTGTAACTTAAGTACATAATGATATCATGCCCATGTAGAGAATTGTAGTTTTGGGACTCTTTTGGGAATGACCCTTGCATGGTGGTGGGCACCACATAAGATGAAGTTGCATTCATGGGAAGTAATAGTAGTGGTGTTGCAAACTTGATTTTTTCCAAAATTATGGGGCTTGGTAACAAAGAGAAAGTCCAACCTTACCGATCCATCTCTTTAGTTCTGCATAACTATTGAGCCACTTAGACATGTGGATCATTATTGGATGGCATAGGTTGTTACACTTTAACAATGGGCCCATAAATTTGTGCACACTTTAGAGACATTTCTAGGGTATTTGATAGATAGATGGAAATGTGTCAGTAGATGCACTCTTGGTTGGAGCTACAAGAAATCTTCTAAGCTACTTTCAAATTATATGGGATGGAAACACCATATGTAGGAGCACTTTAGTGCATTTAATGTTTTTTTTTTGTAAGAAAGCATATATACATTATATTAACATGGAAAAATACAGTTTACAACCTTGAGAGTAGCCTCTGCCTTTGTGTGAAGAAACTAGAGAGAAAAGCCAAAAAATAATTTCCCCTGGAAGGGGAAACCAAAGTCAAATTTTTTGAAGCAACTTACTTTTGAAAATGGGCTGACAATGATCAAGATTTAGAGCAATTAGGCTAGCGACACTATGTCGTTTGCCCATGAACCAATGTTAACAAGGAGAAAAAAATGAGACGTGATACTAGTGGCTATGTACTAAGTGCCCATGAACCAAACTAAATTTGCGGTTTTATTACAGTTGTCGGTGAGCCAAGCCAAGCTGAAATTTACCAACCTGTCACACGCCATGGTGCTTGAGAGGCTAGAAATTTCCAGTAGAGGGATCACACTGGAGCTGCATTGAAGTCATGCTGGAACAACCATGAACTTAAGTGCTTGATCCAAATTTATGTAGGAGAAAAATGAAATACAGATTTAAATAGAAATGCAGAGCTATAACAAAAAATGAACTTCAATTCATTAATAACAAAATACTGAAAACTGTTTGCATGCAAAATGGTTAGCTCGGGCCATGGTAGATTATATTTGAGAAGAGATGTGGTGTCTACATGCATTTGAACTGTGTTATAATGAGGCTCAGAGGCCTATTTATTATTGAGAAGCAATGGAAAACCCTAAACATCCAAAAACCTAACCTTAAGGAGATGAAGCACCAAAAGTATGTGGGCCCTGTTGGGGGTAAATTGGTACATCAACTTCCCGGGATTATAACTTTGGCATATGATCTTTTTTTGACGCATACAATACCTCATTATAAATATCTATCTAAGGACTACAAATTTCAATTGCAAACCCATGTAATATGCTATGGGTTTTTCCATTTTCCAAAAAAAAAGGTTTCATTTAGGGCCTTAAAACGACTCCGGAAGTTCAACACCTAAAAAACTGCCAAAAATCGTAAACTGTGTTACAACTAAGGAAACCTAAAGAAACAATGGTTGGAGTTCAAGTGGAATATGCGGGTGGCCACTAATACCCACTTGGATCAATTCTTCCCCCTTAGGAAGCAATGGTCTCCATTGCATTGAGTGCCTCCATGAGATGGGGAAACTTCTGTTGAGCTTGGTCCATGGTGAGCCACTTGCCTTGGTGCAGGAGTTGACCAACTTTGACAACTTGATAGAATTGGCTCTTTTTCTCGTGAGTGTTCTTGATTTGTGTGTCCATTATTTGGTTAGTTGTGGCCTATTCCATGCAGCCTGGGTTTAATTCTGTTGGTGTTAGTTGTTCTGCAATGTCTGATGTGTCCAACAATGGTGGAAAGTATGGATGAAGGTGGTCCACATTGAACATTGAGTGCAAGCCAAGGAATGGGGGAACAATGAGTTCAAAAGAATTGTCTCCAATAGCCTCAGTGATGGTGTAAGGCTTGTATTGGAGTGGTCTAATCTTTTGATGGGCTCTGACAAGGCGTTTTTTTGCAAATGCAACCAAACTTTGTCGCCCACCTGAAAATTGTGTGGTGTCAGATGCTGACCATGGTGCTACTTGTACTTGGCATTTGACTTATCCAAGACGTTGTGCACATGCTAGCAGATGTGTTGGATGCATTTAATAAACTAGGTTCCTTTATCAACCTTAGACTGTACATGTGTAGATTCAATCTGTGTAGTTGCATGAGGCATGGCAACATCAATAAGACATAATGGTTGAAATCCTAGACCCACTTGAAAAGGAATGTGGCCAATTGAGCTATGGAGAGATTTTTTATAATTGTGTTGCACATAAGGAAGGCTCTCATCCCAGGTTTGTGGAATTTTAGAGTTGTACATGTGTTGTACGTGCACCATCATGCTGTTGACAACCTCTGTTTGGCCATCAGTCTGGGGATGGAATGCAATCAACTTGGTGAGCTTGGTGTCCAATAATTTCCAGAGGTTCGAACAAAATGTGTTTAGGAACCTGCTATCCCAATTTGATATAATGGTCCGTGGGATCCCAAAATGTACCCATACTTGTTCAAAGAAGAGTTTGACAATGTCCTCTGCTGTGATACTCTTCTTGCAAACCGCCAATATAGCCATCTTAGAAAATCTATCCACAACCACAAATACATAGTCATTACCATGCTTGGTAGAAAGGATGCCTAGTAGATAGTCCATGGAGACAAATTCCCAAGGCTGGATGGGAGTAGGCAAAGGAGTGTACATCCCTTGCTTCTTGATGGTTGGCTTAGCGAAGGCACATGCAGTGTAAGATTTGATATATTTTCCAAATTCCTGTCAGAGTTTTGGATAATAAAAATACTTCTGTAGTATGGCCACAATTTTCTCCACACCAAAGTGTCCCACAACTTGAATTTAGTATGTCTCCCAAATCAACTTGGAATGCTTGCTTGAAGGAATAAAAAGGTGGCTCAGGTAGCATAATAATGTGTCCTAAAGGAGTAAATCTAGAAATTGCTTTCCATCCACTAGCATATGGTATGTGGTGGTGAATTTTGGATCATTTTTCTACAATTGTGACCATCCCGAAGTCTCATGGCCACAAGAGTTGAGAACAGTAGTCAGTGCTACAACTTGGGGTCAACTGAGGAATCAACAACATGATTAATATTTCCATTCTTGTATTTAATGTTCAAGTGGAATTGTTGCAGATATGTAGATCACTTCTGATGCTAATCATTCTGCAAATTTCCTTGTGTCTGGATAAACTGAATAGGTCGATGATCTGTGTGGAGGACTGTCTCCTTCCCTAGAATGTAATGTTTCCATTGCCGACATGCCTACACGATAGAATACATCTCTTTAACATAGGTGGGGTATTTCCAAATTGTATCAGAAAGTGTCTCACTGTGATAGGCCACTGGATGCCCTTCTGGGATGAGAAATGCACCAACAACATAGTCAGAGGTGTTTGTCTCAATTTCAAATGGTTGTTGCAAGTATGGAAATTTGAGTACATGTGTAGAGCATAGGTGGGGCTTCATCTCAATGAACGCCTTCTGTTGGGACTCAGACCATATTTTTTTTTCTTCGGTAACCTGACTCAGAGGCCAAGTGATATGAGAGAATCCTAACACGAACCTCCAATAAAAATTGGCAAGGCCCAAAAACCTTGGAAGCTCTATTAGAGTGGTCGGGCTTTGGCCAATCTCGAATGACTTGGATCTTAGCTGGATCCAAATGCACACCTTGCTCAGCAATTATGTAGCCCATATATTGGACCCCACTCATGCCAAAGGTGAATTTATCCAAGTTGGCACATAGCTTGTGCTGCTGCAGGGTTTGAAGGACCTATCGAATGTGTTGCAGGTGCTCTTCCCAACTCTCGCTGAAGATGAGGATCTCATCCAAATATACAACCAAGAACGAGTTGGCGAAGGATTGCAAGATGTCATCCATTAGCTTCATAAAAGTTGTAGGGGAATTTTCCAACCTGAAAGGCATGACCAACCACTTGAAAAGGCCCCCTTATATTTGAAGGCGGTCTTCCATACGTTTGTGGGTTCTATTGAAACCTGGTGATAATTAGAATTTAAATCAATCTTGTTGAAATACTTGGCCCCTTTGAGTTAGTCAAGAAGCTCATCAATCCATAGGATTAGATACCTGTTACTGACAATGATTTTATTTAGTGCTCGATAATCAATGCAAAGTCTCTAGGTGCCATCCTTCTTCTGTACAAGTACGATTAGGCTCCCACAAGGTGAGGAACTTGGTCAAATGGGTCCTTTTTGTAGCAACTCCTGGATCTACTCCTTTATTTATTCATTTTCAATAATAGAGCAACGATATATCAACCCATTGGGTAGAGGCACTCTGAGAATCATATCGAACAAATGCTTGACTTGACAGTGCAAAGGTACCCTTGTGGGCAAGGAGAAGATGTCCCTATATTCTTCCACGAACTTATCCACATGCTTTTGTTGCATGGTGGAACCCTTTGCAGGGGCCATAGATGTGGCCACAAAGTTCCCCTTACTTTGACAATGAATAAAAAAGAAAACAAATTTCCCAGCGTAGGAGATGATCTTACGACATTTCTTAGCAGATATCAAAGAGATGGCGGTAGGTGGGGCTACCTCTAGTACCCTGTATAACTTACTACCCAAAGTAATAATAATAGTGTGAGGCCTTGAATCATACACAAAATGACACTTCCACAAGTGTGGTTGGCCTAATAATACATCACAAACTTTAAGAGAGATGTCACACAATATCTCATTTGTGAAGGGTTTGATGTTGGAGGGAAGACGACACTGCTAGTTGACATGAAGATCTTGTCCTTAGTGGAGCCACCTAATGGTGTATGGCTACTAGTGTGGTGTGGTTGGTAGGCCCAACCGCTTAAAAACCTATGTTAAGATGAGGCTATTTTTTCTCCCATTGTTGATAATGAATTATAGTGGAGACCCCTTCACCCAAATCTGTGAGTGCAAGAGATGCTCCCCTTCGTCTAGATATTTGGACTCAATCTTTTAGATCTTGGTGGTGGAAATGGTGGCGTTGGGCTTCAATAATATGCTCCCCTTTTTCATTCTCCTTGTTAGGTTCTGAATCAGATTTGAAACATGCATATGAATCTAAAGCCTTCAACTTGGCCACTAGTGACTGCTTGGATCGGCACTCACTTGTGTTGTGAGTGGGGATCTTATGGAACTCACACCATGTTCCTGTGCCATTCTTTGCCTTCGTGGTGTTTTTATTTGCCTGCGGATTCGATGGGTTGTCCCGTGTCACCTTGCCTTGGATTTTCCCTTTTTTTTCTGTGGTTTGGGGGAGCCTTTTCCTTGCTTCGGATTCACAAATCCAAAGTCTCTCTTCTTCTGTAACTTTAAATTTCTCCTCAACCTTGACAACGTATTAGTAGGCGGCGCCAAGCGAGGAGGTGTCTAGGAACTTCATCTTTTCCTGAACGTATTTGTGTAGATAGTCATGGTACTTGAGTACCTGATGCTACTCAGAATTCTTGATATGCAACTTCATGTGAAGGGTATGAAAAATATTTTTGAACTCTGACACATCTTGGTCCTTCCTTGTCGCAGTGTTGTCCATTTTATGTAATTAGCTTCATAGCTCCCGACAGGGTAATACTATTCTTTGATGGCATCTTAGAAAGAATTCTAAGTGGGTGTGACTAAAAACAATGAGGGTTCCCTCTCATCCCTCTACTCACAATAGGTTTCCCACCAGTTCTTGATGTGGGGGGAGGATTTGAGGAGTACAAAAGTAATGTTTTCCCTATTGGAAAAACCATGAACCAAAAAATATTGTTCCAAAAAATTTAACTATTTATTTATGACATCTGCATCTATCTGGCCTTCAAATATGGGAATATCAAAGTTGACTTGTACCTTATAGGGAGTGGTGCCTCCAAGGTGGATGCTGGATGAAGATGCGTCACTTGTGGGCATCTGCTGAAGGATCTAGGAAAAGTTGTCCATCATCTTGTTCCTTTATCGCTTGAGGGCTTCTTCAAGCAATATTTTGAAAGGATCTCCTACTCCCTCATCTTTCTTTTCTTCTAACATGGGAGATCTTCGGGGTCGGCAATGTCGGTCTTGCAAAGGTTTAACCATTTCAAGCCCTAAATCTTTATACCTTGACCTTTTTTAGGACATGCACAAAAAACAAAGAAAGAGTAGACCACTTTAATACCACTAATCCAGATTTATGCAGGAACAAAATGAAATATAGATTTAAACAGAAACATAGAGCTACAATGAAAATTGAACTTCAATTCATTAATAACGAAATACTCATAACTGCTTACATGCAGAATGGAAATAAACTAGCTCGATCTACGGTAGCTTATCTTTGGGAAGAGATGTGATGGTTGCATGCCTCTGAACTATGTTACAATGAGGCTTGGAGGCCTATTTATTATTAAGAAACAATGGAAAACACTAAACATCCAAAAAACTAACCCTAGGGGATGAAGCTCCAAAAGTCTGTTGGGCCCCATTAGGGGTAAATTGGTACATGAAATTCTCAGGGTCATAACTTTGGCATACGATCTTCGTTTGATGCGTACGATACCTCGCTAGAAGGATCTATATGAGGACTACAAATTTTGATTATAAAACTATATAGAAAGCAATATATATGTATGTTTATGAAAAAAAGAAAAAAAAGAAAAAAAAAAGTCATTTAGGGCCTCAAAACGGCTTCGAAAGTTCAGGACCCAAAAAATTGCCAAAAATAGTAAATTGTGCTACAATTAAGGAAACTAAAAGAAACAATGGTGGGGCCTAGCCGGAATAGGAAAATGGCCACCACTATCCACCTGGATCAACACTTCCGTGAGCTTGTGTGTTTCTAGAGTCTACTGGAATTTCTTCTAGAATGTAACATCCATAGGGTT
>APFE031717554.1:0-16714 GCA_000404065.3 Pinus taeda | reverse complement strand
GTGGTTTTGGCTGGAATTTAAAGCTAGCTTAGGAAGTCTATGGTCTCCTATGTTATTGAGTTTGTGCTTGTACAACAGAAGCCTAGTCAGAGCTAGGCTCTCGATAGGGGAAAGACCCACTTCTATAAGGAGAATATGATAGGGTATGTTGCTTTTAATTCTGAGGTTATACATTATAAAACGCTTATGGATTTGCTCAATTTTTCTCCATGATTCTCTAGAGATGCTACAACCCCAAACCTCACATTCATATAAGATAACCAGAGTGACTAAAGTTTCAAAGAGGAACTTCTTTCTATCCCACATTACGAGGTTTGCCGTTTTACAATTATTTTCAAGACCAAAATAAGCTTTCCATCCCCCATTAATCCTTTTCTTAATGCTATAATTCTAGTTGAGCTTGTGATGAATATCAATTCCTAGGTACTAGTAGGAAGACACTTCCTCCAAGTTACTATTCTCATACATAAAATTAGTGTAAGTGTCCTTCTTGGATTTGATAATCATAACTTTTGTTTTGTCAGTGTTAACAATCATACCCATGGTAGAGTAGAAATCCTTAAGAAGTATAAGTTTCTTATCAAGATCAGATGGGCACCTTACAAGAAGAACAATATTGCTAGCGTAGAGAATAAGGATGATGACTATCCTAGCTAAGATTGTGCCAGCACATCCTGCTTCCTCTAAACAACCTTCTAGCTTGTCGATGTAAATGCCAAATAGGGTAGGGGAGAGGGGACAACCTTGTTTAACTCCGATATTGCACTTAATATCTTTCGATCACCCCTCATTGTTCTTTAACTTGGCAATTACATTCTTGTATAACCTTATAGCGGTAACTCTCAATTCAATAGGAACCTTTAGCTCTTATAATATGTTCCAAAGGTTGTTTCTAGGAACCGTATCGAAAGCCTTTCTAAAGTCCACAAAGAAACAAAAGAGATTGGATTTATGATTGTGGCATTCCTCCACAATGATCCTAAGCGTAACAAGGTGGTTTGTTGTTGAGTGCTGCTTTCTAAAACCTGCTTGGCCTTTAGCCCACTTACCTTCACTTTCAAGCCATATGCTCAACTTCATTTCCAAAATAATACCATATAACTTGGCTAGGAGAGGGCTGATCATAATTGTCCGATAATTAGAGGGGTTATTTGTATCCCCACTTTAAAAAATAGGGATAATGAGGCTTTGAGTCCATGGTTTAGGGAACCCTTGCTTGACCGCTTGATTGAAAATCTTGTGAATGTGGGGGATGAGGACAAGACCTCCAATTTTTAAGATTTCTGCCTGGTAACCTTCAATGTCCTTAGCTTTCCCATTAGCCAAGTGATTAATCCCAAAATCAATGTCTTCTAATGAGAAAACTTCTTTCATTGTGAGCAGGGTTTCAAAGTTATCTATGACATTTGGAAATTCATAAAGCTTTTGAAGATAGGAATTCTAGTCATGTAAAGTAATTTTATTATTATCTTTTTTTCCTAGTTAGAATCTGCCTCTAGAATTTCTTAGGAGCTACCTTAGAGAGGTGTAAGAGATTCTCTTGTCTTTTACGAATATACTGCCTTTTTTTCTTTTAGTTAGGGCTTTGTATATTTTTATCTTGCCAATTTTAAGAGATTCATCAACAACTTCCTTAATTTCTCTCCTCACACTTTTACAATCTTTGTCTGACCATGGGTTGGTTTTGCTATTCCCTTTATTACTTGAAACTTCAATTGAGATCTTGTTAATAGAATATGAGAGGGTTGTAGTAAAATTATGATAGAGATCTTCTATGTTGTGTATAATAGATAAAGGAAGCAAATTAGTTTTTAATTCATTTAGAAAGAGATCTTTTTTTATTTCTATCAAAGATTAACTTCTTTTGACTATAAGGATTATCTTCTATGGGATCTCTATGCAGGAAAAAATTGAGAGCTATAAGCAAAGGCCTATGATCAGAGTCAGGCTCGTGGTCGTGTAAGATGTCAAAATTTGTTATTTTATTGTATAGAGGGAGATCAGAGATAACATAGTCTACCACGCTGCTACCAAGCCCATGGATGCAGGTCATCTAGCTAGAATTGGGCCACTTCTTTAGACCGTTGCAAATTATGAGATCCTGAGCACTACAAAGCTTGACTAGCTCCGACCCAAACAAATTCTCCCCGAGGTCTTCAGAGCTAGCCAGAGGAAGGTCTTCGTCTAACCAAAGAGGATTAGAGTTGAAATGATTGCTTAGAAGAATAGCTTGGTTGCTTGAAGTTTGAGCATTAAAGTCACCCATTAAAAGGATATTGCCTTCATTCCTTAAGCTAGAAATATCATTCTCTAAACCATTGTAAGGACTATTTTTGTTTAGATCTTTTTCTAGAATTTAGAATTGATGGGGGGGAAATAAAAAATTGCTATGTAGGTCTTTTTATCATAAATCTTAGTAATTTCTATCCAACTATATTGGTTGTAAGGGTCATTTTATAAATCTTAGCATGGGGAGAGATGTTCTTCTTAACGTAACAATCTATATCCCCAATGCCTCTACGGGAGGATCGCTTATTCCAGGTAGACCATAATGTAAAGCCATCTATGTTAGGAACCGTTGGGCCTAAGAATTATTCTTAAAATACATCCAATTTCACTCCATTCAACATCAACTTTCTCTCCATTCACACATTTTCTCACCTCTATTCCACCACCATGTCATCAAATCCGCTTCACTTTCATCATTATATGGGTTACCTTTGTGTTTTCCAAAACATTATTAATTGTTAGTATTTTTAAGTGAATTTGTGGTTAAACTTTAGAAAATAATATGCTTATACTTATACCTAACAATTGGAATGAGTTTGTTGACATGTGTAGGTACAAAGGAAGCTTCTAAGGCACCCTTATGTGGCACTCTATGTTCAAATTCTAATTTGAGAAGATCATGAACCTCATGGATAAGATCATGGACCTCATGGAGAAGATCATGGAGGATAGGGTTATGTGTCACCATTGGTTGAGAGATATGTGGATTTGAAGAGGGAATAGTGGATCCACATTTATCAGTTTGTTATCATAAATTTTGTATAAATAGGAGTGTTATCTCCTTCATTTGTAACTTTGGAATTTAGAATTTAGAATTGAGAAGTTAGAATTTAGAACCTTAGGATCTTATAAGTTGTAATGAGAAGTTAGAATTTGGAATCATTGTAATGGAGATTTTAGAGCCTCTTGGGATGTAGAACTTGTAATTGCAATTTGCAATTGATGATAAATAAAATGGAGCTTCTTTGATCTTCTACATTTGACTTCTCTTTTGATGTGCTTGTGAATCCTTGGAAGGGGCCCCATTGTCTAGCAAGTACACTTTTGTTTTGGTAAGTTTTCATCTTATGTTTGTTTGTAAATTTCATTAGGTTCGTATGTTTGAAATATTAACGAATGACCTTTTGTAAGAAAGTAATAATGTTTCTTTCAATGAATATGATTTGTTATTTAATGTTTAATTCCATTCGTTTAAATAGTTTGTTGATTAAGATGATTAGAAATATTAACGAACAGTCTCTTGTATGGGAGATTTAATATTTCTTACACTTGTCACAATGTCCTTAGATTTTATTTTATTAAATGACTAAATAGGTGTTGGAGATCCCAATGAAATACCATTTTTAAGGGAGCTTTGGCATTTCTTCACCTAGCTTAGTTTAGTTTGTCTTTAAGTCCATATATATTGGATGATCCTCGAAGTTTACTTACCTAGATTGATAGTAAATGAAACTCTAATTTGCATCCGCATTTTAGACCAAACATTTTGGCGCCGTTGCCGGGGAGGATGATTTAGAGATAGACTTAGGAAGTTATTTCTACTACAATTTCTTTTTATGGACTAAATTGTGAAACTTGGTGACAATAGGATCTTCATAAATGAGTTCAAGTTTGAGCTTTTTGATTTTTTTTAGTTTCAAATTCAGTTTTTAGAACCCCCCATTTCTTACTAATGCATCTACAGATGAGAAAATTGAAGATGTTGAATAGGTACTTCTTGGAGAGCAAGGACAATATTGAGGAGGACTGGTTTCAAAAGAACCTTGCATCAACTCCAAGATTAAGACAGGTTACTCACATGTTTGCAAATCATAAGGTAAACATTTTAAATCTTGATGTGAGAATTTTCAAATTTTTAGTCTATAGGTGGCTTCACTGGAAGCATTCTTTTACCTAGGAAATAAAAAAAAAATTTCAAGTTAAAGGTAGAATAGATTAGGAAAAAAAAAATGAGATCTCATAGAGTTTTCCTTTAGTCTTGTTTTCAAAAGATAAAAATAATAATAAAAAAATCATCCACATTTCTCACAAATAAATTTAGGTAAGAGCCACTTCATCCACACTAACCTGGAAAAATAAAAATAAAAACAAATCAATAGGTTAGTATGCTCTCTTCTTGCGCTTCGAGCGATCAAGAAGATCATAAAATATCTTAATTTATTTTCCAAAATTAAATAAAAATCTCTTGTTAGGAATTTGCACAAATCATTAAAACTACAAACGTTATAAGAAATCGAAATCATTTTGTTAAGAAATTATTTATTTTCGATTTCAAAATTAAATTTGTAGTTTTGTAATTTGATAATTGTGGTAAGACTTCTCTGCATATGTGTCGAGACTATTTCTTCAAACAAGCCAACTCTGCATATAAACAATTCAAACTAAATATGGTTGGCCCTGTCGTTATTGAAATCGGTCTCAAAAAACTTGTTAATTTTTTTTGCCAAAAACCCAAATATAAAGAAATACATAAAAATGCCACAAACAAATAAAGAGTTACATAACGAAAATGCCAAAAACCAAAATACAAGGTACTACCTAAGAAGCTGAAGTTCCTTTCTTTTCGCTTAAAAAAATTAGCCCTTTAATAACACCATACCATTATAATATGGATTTTCCCTTTTTACACCATGCATTTCCATTGTGACCCACAAACAAAACAATAATATATTAATATATATATTAATAAAAAAAAAACCAGGTTGCTCAACATTAAAATAGTACATTTTAATATTGTATTTTAATACTAAGTTAACAATTTCTTGTTATGTTCGACACCGAAACATTTATTCACATGACAAGAATTGTGCCAAAGAGCGTTGAAGATTTAAAGACCAATCATTTTGTGGCAGAGAAAGCATATTTACTTTTCAGTTTTTGATGTAAATGACTTGAGGACAAGTCAATAAATAAGGTGGTCGGGGAGGTGTAAATTCTAAATTTTGTATACCTTCTAAGCCTTATACATTTTCAGCTGCATTCAACAGCAGATTCCGAACATTCAACAAAAGATCCAGCAACAGATGTAGCAACAATAAAAGATGCATTTTTTTCGACTTCATCCACCATTTTCACAGCCAAGTGAAGAAGACTATGATTAGAATTTTGCAATCACACATGCACAACTCTCATCCATTTTTTAAAGGGAAGTTGAGATATGATATTTTCTAACTTTTAACCATTTAATTTCTTGAAAGCTAGAATGATAATTTTTGGAAAAAATTCATTTCCTCATTTAATAAAATTGCCAAAACCATCAGTTGGGGGGGGCGGGTACATTTACATTCATACTTTGTCATATTCATATTTTTGCATATTCATATACCACATTATAAAACCCACATACATTCAAAATATATTCACTATTACATGAGCATATAAATGGCTTTGTAAAAAGTACTTCAAACTTAATTAGATGCAACACAATCATGGTTGTTACACAAGAACCAACCATGATGCATTCCAACAAAAATACTTTGCAATAAAAATCAAATTATCATTATGCAAAGTTCATACATTAAAATTGAAGGCAACAAACAAAATATGGTTGAAACACAAGAACCAACCAAGTTGCAATTCATCAAAAACACTTTACAAAAGTTCATGCAAAATTTAAGCCAAAGCTCAAGTATCAAAAGTAATGTAATAGATTGCATGAGGACATGCAATACCTTCAGTTTGAGGGTATGTTGGGCCTAAGAATTATTCTTAAAATACATCTTTCACTTCATTCAACATCCACTTTCTCTCCATTCACACATTTTCTCACCTCTATTCCACCACCATGTCATCACATCCGCTTCACTTTCATCATTATATGGGTTATTTTTGTGTTTTCAAAAACATTATTAATTCTTATTATTTTTAATTGAATTTGTGGTTAAACTTTAGAAAATAATATGCTTATAATTATACCTAACAATTGGAATGAGTTTGTTGACATGTGTAGGTACAAAGGAAGCTTCTAAGGCACCCTTATGTGGCAATTTATGTTCAAATTCGAATTTGAGAAGATCATGAACCTCATGGACCTCATGGAGAAGATCATGAACCTCATGGACCTCATGGAGAAGATCATGGAGGATAGGGTTATGTGTCACCATTGGTTGAGAGATATGTGGATTTGAAGAGGGAATAGTGGATCCACATTTATGAGTTTGTTATCATAACTTTTGTATAAATAGGAGCGTCATCTCCTTCATTTGTAACTTTGGAATTTAGAATTTAGAATTGAGAAGTTGGAATTTAGAACCTTAGGATCTTATAAGTTGTAATGAGAAGTTAGAATTTGGAATCATTGTAATGGAGATTTTAGAGCCTCTTGGGATGTAGAACTTGTAATTGCAATTTGCAATTGATGATAAATAAAATGGGGCTTCTTTGATTTTTTACAGTTGAATTCTCTTTTGATGTGCTTGTGAATCCTTGTAAGGGCCCCCATTGTCTAGCAAGTACACTTTTGTTTTGGTAAGCTTTCATTTTATGTTTGTTTGTAAATTTCATTAGGTTCAAATGTTTGAAATATTAACGAATGACCTTTCGTAAGAAAGTAATAATGTTTCTTTCAATGAATATGATTTGTTATTTAATGTTTGATTTCATTCGTTTAAATAGTTTGTTGATTAAGATGATTAGAAATATTAATGAACAATATTCTAAAAGAGGGCTTTAATATTTCTTAACTTGTCACAATGTCTTTAGATCTCATTTTGTTAAACGACTAAATAGGTGATGGAGGTCCGAATGAAAGACATCCTGTAAGGGAGCTTTGGCATTTCTTCACCTAGCTTAGTTTAGTTTGTCTCTAAGTCCATATATATTGGATGATCCTCAAAGTTTACTTACCCAGATTGATAGTAAATGAAACTTTAATTTGCATCTGCATTTTAGATCAAACAGGGACCTTAAATTCTTCGTGCTCCCAAGTTTCAACAAGAAAAATAATATCAACATCATTCGAGATCCAACTTAGCTTGGGGCCTTTGTTCCATGGAAAGCCCTGACAGTTCCAAGAAAGAATCCAGAGCATGTTGAATTGCTATTTATTATTATCTTTTTGGTTTCTATCTCGAATAACGGCTTTTCTATTTCTGATTATTGCCCATTTTCCTTCCTTCCTAGCTTCCTTTACCTTTTGAACCTCCTTTCTCAATTTTTCTTGGTCTTCTGGAATGAGATCTTCATTTATAAATATTTCCATTCCTTTTAGACTTGAGGTTTTACTAAGTAAGTCATACTTATGGTTAGTAGAGCTTACCTTTATTCGGATCAACCTTTTTTTATTCTTGATTAGTTTCTCCAACCTTGTTGCTTCCGTGAGACACGCTGTTTCAATTTGTAATCTTTTATGTAATTCTGTCTGGGTTATGGCTAAAGTATCCTCGTCTACCTCCTCTTTCAAACCAAAGATTATAAGGTTCAAGGCCCTTTTGTTATGCTCATGGTTTAATTCTATCAATTTTTTCATTTCATCTTTAATTGGTTTGATATCTAATTTACCTACCACACTATTTAGGGTGAGGCAGACATTAACTTTTTCTTCTAGCTCTTTAGTCATGTCCTTCATTTTAAGACTCTCTAAAGTATCAACATCTACTTGATGGGATGTTTGGTTCATATCTTGGTTTTTTTTTTCTATAACCTGCAACCTAGTCTCCATTGCCTCCATCTTATTCTCCAATAGCTCTATTTTATTTTCTATTTGTTTTTGGATCTTGTCTTCAAGAGATGTGAATTTATTTTCCAGCATGGCCGCTAAGTCTGTTTGTAGTTTGACTTCTCTTTCTTCTCTACGTTTCTCTAAAGACTCTATATACTCATAGAGGCTCTGTAGAGTAGCTGTGCTAGGTCTACCTTTGGTAATCTTTGGTAATTGTGGTGAATTATTCATTCTTGAAAATATATGAGCAGATATGTTGTTATGAAACCAACTTACAAAAAGATAGAAAAGATAGATCAACGCCTTAGAATTCAGCCTCTTCGAGGGGGAAACCTCCTTTAAATTACATAAATGAACAATTCTTGGATGATATAAATGAAAAAACCTCCTTTCTATATATAGGAGTCTAAGTGGTCATAACATAATCAGAGCCGACATAACAATAATAATGCAAGGGAACAATAATAACAATATGGGCACTACATGGGTACATCAATATAATAAGTGGGTTGTACTAATAATAATAAGGGGTTACACTAGTAGTATAGGGGCCTAACATATGTATTAGAAAAATATAAGGAATGTGTGCACCTGATATCAGCAAGCCGGACCACAGACGCACGTGCCCCAGATTGTTTTTCTATTACCACTGAGAGATCGTGAATTGTTACCACAGAGAGATCGTAAATACATCATCCTATTATTATTAATTCTAAAAAGAATTATTATATGAATTAAACATATATATATTAAAAAATTATGTAACAAGATTTTTGACCATATATATTCACTCCCACTTGTAGATAAACTTTGTTGCAATACCATGGCCTATCAATACCACATGTCCAAAAAAATCATAACTAATTTCATAAATAAACTATTTTATATAGAATTTATTTTTAATTTAGTTTAATAACATTTTTGTGTTGATAAGCATGCTTATGCTAATAGGCATGTCTATTTTGAAATAGGGCTTCCCAAATTTAAATTTAATTATCTATAATTATTAGGTGGATGTGTTAAAAATAACAACAAGACATTCCAATTTAACTATTCCCATAGCAACTTGTAATAGTTAATTAAGTTAAATTGACTTAATTGACTTAGGAAATACGAGTTGGAAGTATATCTAGAGTCATGTAGAGTGATCCCTAAATTTTAGGAGCCCAGGTTGAGTTCTTTGGAGTTGTAATTAGATAACTCCGTGTAACTAAGTTATAGTCAGTTAAACTGGTTCTAACTGTTGGAGGAACTAGTAGAGGTCTAGTAGTGTAGTAGTGCACTAGTGCATCACCATTACCACACCAATTAACTGAATATTCACTCATAAATAACTCATGCATGTCAGTTCAGATGAAGACTCAATTGAGATTAGAGTTGAGGGAAAGTGTACTATCAGTTGTATAATTTTCTAAGTTGTACAAATGGTGCATGCAATCAGTGGAGGACATATGTTTGGATTCCGCAATTATGGAGAGTGGGTTTCCCAATTAAATATGTGTTAATTCCTCTAGGGATTGCACAAGCAAGTAAGGGGTTGACAAGCAACAAAATTGTCTAAATGTTGGCTTGAGAGGCAAAGACTTAGTTAGATTATACTAGTGCAAGAATTGTTCAGGACGAACAAGCACCGTATTTTCTTGTCAGATCTTCTAGTTAATGCAATATAGATAGTCGAGGTTCTTAGCAGTTTCTTTCCCTAGAGAAATATTGTGTTATGTGCGATTGAAATTCTTCCTTTTCTGCTTATTGTTTTCATTGATCAATTTTGGTTTCGCTGAAGCGTAGAGTATATTCTTGTCTTACGTTTTAGCAAATCACATAAGTTGTTAAATCTACAGTAACAATTCACATGGTATCGGAGCTTAAGACAATATATAAGAGGAGAATTTGAGTTTGTTTTGCACATGAAAATCGAATTTGCAAGTTCATACTTCAGAGCAACAATATGTCATTCTACAGTTTGCGACTTGAGTATGCCTTGGAGGGTAGCTCAATTACATAACTTGGAAGGAAAGTATGAAGGTAGTGTTGGAAGACAATGACCTTAAGGAATTCATAGATCATGACATTCCTAAGCCTCCAACATTGGATGCTAAAGATCTGGTTGAATGGAGAAAGTGTGTGGAAAAAGAAAGAATAATGATCCTGGAAGGAGTTCGAGACCACATTGTCTTGAGTCTCCATGGTAAGATACTCCATACTCAATGTGGAAGGCATTGACAAACCTATTTAAAAATAACAATGAACATAGAAAATTGGCACAGAAGGAAAAACTTAGAAAGATCAAAATGGAGAAGGGCGACTCTATTATGAAGTACTTGAACAAGTTCACCCATTGTTGGGATGAGCTTGGAAGTGTCGGGATTACTGTTTCCAAGGACAATATGGTGAGCCTAGCTCTTCTAGGACTTCCCAAGAGTTGGCGCAGTTATTAGGACCCCGTCAGTAGGAGGGAGAAGCTACCAGATTGGGAACAACTGTGGTCGGATTTGCTACAGGAAGAGATATGGAGGAATACCAGAGATGGATCCTCATCAAAGACCGATGATGAAGAAAATTGTGCCTTAGTGGGTAAGGAAAAGAAATAGAAGGGGAATGGATCCCATTCCAAATCAGATTCTCGTCATGGAGGCAAGAAGAAGGACCTGTCGAAAGTCAAGTGCTTTCATTGTCACGAGCTGGGACATTTTTCCACAAAGTGCCTGCTCAAGAAGGCTGGTAAGAAGCCCTCAGGAGGAGCGGTACAAAGGGAGGCACTTGCCTCACAATTTGAACTAGAATTTACCATCATGGCATGTATGATGTCATCAATGATGGGTAGTGTATGGTACCTAGACAATGGAGATTCTTTCCACATGAATGGTAACAAAGAGTTGTTCAGTAACTTGGAGGAGAAGGATCTCCAAATTCATATCGAGATGGGTGATGATGGGAGGTGTAGTGCTACCGATATTGGTACAGTTACCTTTCAGAGGGAGTCAGGTTCTCCCCTCACTTTGCGAGATGTTATGTATGTTCCTCATTTGAATAAGAACTTGGTATCTATTGCCATGTTCGAGGATAGAGGCTATGATGTGATCTTTAGTAAGGGAAAGGAGTTCCTTTGTCACATAGCCACGGGACATGTGAGGAGGATAAGGATTTGAGTGAAGAATCTCTACAAGTTGAAGGTAGAAGATTGTGTTGTCTTGAGCACGAAAGTAGAGAATGTGTAGAGATGAGACATTGGTGAGTTGTGGCACAAGAGATTGGGTCACCTATATCATGGCGCTTTTAAAATCATGCAAAAAACTTCTATCAGTCTTCCCAAAGGTACACTAGAGCAAGTTGACACATGCAAAGGGTGTACTTTTGGAAAATACACCAAAGATTCGTTTCATGGCAAAGATAGTCAAGCAGAGGCAATCCTCGATCAAGTCCATTCAGATGTGTGTGGACCATTCTCGACAATATCCATGGCCAAGCACATGTATTATGTTATATTTGTTGATGATTTTTCTTGTAAATGTTGGATCTTCTTCATGCGGAAGAAAGATCAGACATTCGCAAAGTTTTGTGAATTTAAAGCATTGGTCGAGAAAGATACTGGCAGGAAGGTTAAGTTTCTCAGGAGTGATAATGGTGGAGATTATGTGTCTGTCATGCGGAAAGAGTTATTTTTGCGGACAAACCTAACCTCCCTAGGAGTCTAAGACTCTCTAGTGACAAACAAGACAAACAACAACAATCCTTCTCTAAATATACATCATTCTATGAGAAACCAAGTGTTGTTCGATCCTACCTCAAATCCAACGCTTGTTGTAGCAGTCCAGCCTTGCTGATCCAGATGAGCTCCTCCTTCACTTTAAGACCTGCATACACTAACAGTCAAACGATTACATAACACCTGAATATTTCATAAAACAAAGCATATTCATCATATAGACCAAGGAGTACATGAAATAATTCATTAACAACAAATCATTGAGAAGAATGGACTTATTTGTATTAAGGAAACAAAAAAGGAACCATTACAACCTGAGCCTTGGTGTTGTGCAAGCTCCTCCCAGGGTCCAACAAGAGATTTCCTCTACTTTGACAAGCTCACCCACTCCCAATATGGCAACAAGGAAGGATAGTGATCTCTCCTCACAAGTAAACAATGGAAGTCCTAATTCCAGCAACATTTACCCTTTAGAATGTTCAGCTTTCAACCTCCCCTCCTCTAGCCCAATGCCTGTATTTATAGTTATAGTGTTCTAGAGGAAGTTATTTAGTTCCAACATCAATGGGATACTCCCTCTTTTGGATGGGGTAGCTCCTCTCTTGATGGGATAAGTTCCTCTATCATAGGGGTGCATGAACCATTTGGAGGCGCTCAATACACGTCAAACACTCTTCTAGAAGGCTCTAGAAGTGACCACAAATAACTTTTTAGAGATGAAACTCGCGCCTTTTGACCTTTACAGGGGTACGCACCCAACCTTTAGCTTACAGAGCGTACAAGTACGCAGGTACAATGTGTTTGGAGTGCGTACACGCAGGAAAGATAGAGATAATCTACGTACCCAGAGATAAACATGTTTTAAAGTGACTTTCTCTCTTTTTTGAAGTTTGACATGAAGAGCAAAGGTTTGAGGCTTGACAAGGAGGACAAAATGGCTATTTAACTGCAGATAGCCATGGTGACAAATTTTAGTGTAACACTAGCATGACTGGTTTCCTTGCCTATATTATGTAACTTCTTAGTCACATTTAAATGTTGGACTTTGGTAGAAGTGTTGGCTCTCATTGAACATTTGTATCAGCAGTTTGGCAAGAAATAAAACTAGGTTTCATGACTATTTTTGTGGGATTCTTGTGACAGTGAGTTTATGTATTGTTTCTTCTTTGTAATGAGATTTTCTAATGTTTTATATGTATCCACATCTCTCTTTCTCTTCTAAAACTAAATGAATTAAGGTGAATAAACAAAATATACTAATTTACAGTGCTTTGTCTTGGGAATGCATTTGGTTTTCAATGTTTTCAACTATTTGAAGAGGATTCATAATTTCTTTATGCCCTCCTCAATTCCTTAGCTATCTTAATCTACCATATTAATCCATCGCTAGCACATAAACCCTTGTCTACCTCATCCCACACAACATGACTGTATCCTTGAGTTGATTTCCCGGACCCAATCTGCCTTCTCCAATTGATCCAACAACCAAAACTTTAAAAACAAACCAAAAACCCTAATCTACTATACCTAGCCTAAAATCAGCATTAATTTCAGTCATCTCAAGCCTTAGTTTCCAATATCCTAATTGAGATTGACAAGGAGAAATCCCTCTCCTCACCAGGTAGGGCTAGCTACCAGGTTAAGCGTGGTTTGATGTTACCCTAGACCTGAACACGATTTGCAATATACTATACTCCCTCATCTACACAATAAGTTCCCTAACATGCCACACTTCCTTCTCCTTCACCTTTGTTCTTTGAAGCTATGAGTGATGAACTGACACATGTACTATATGCAAACCTGTATTACAACTAGCAACATACATGTTCTTTTACAAGACCAACAATGACCCAAGGAAAAACCCATACTTTCCAAGACTTTATAGCACTCTCTTTGGTCAATTTTACATCAGAACAATATTAGAAACCAATACCCCAACTATTAACAGAAGGGCCAAAAATATCACCATGTTTCTTTCATAAGTGATGAAAAACACTTCGCCACTTTTACAATAATTTTGCAGCATGATATTTACAAAATGTTGCCATGCTCAACTAGTTAAAAATGATACCCATCTCTTACCCAACCAAATTGATGGGCTCTCTTCTTGTGGCTAGCTTTCTCATTTATTTACTTGACTAACAGGTTTGTTTTTAGGTTCTTTCTAGTCCTCTAGTTAGTTCTTTGGTTGGAGCTTCCAACATGTAGCTCTCTGATGCCCATGCTTTAATCTAATATTAAAACCTTGAAGGCCTATTTAAAATTTGCAAGCAAGTTTATATTTTATGAGAAATGGATCAAGTTAAAAAGCACATAAACTTTGTTTTTTAAAAATTAGTTTCTACAAATAAAACTGAGAAAAATGAACCATGAACAACAACAAAAAAACAACAATTTGATAACAAAGTTTAGCTCTCGAGGTCTACGTCTCTAGGTCTAGCTTCCAATGTTGGGCCTCTTCAATTATATGCTCAAGTATGAAATTAAATCAATTTACATTGCTCAAATTGTAGAAAAATAGTATTTAGAATGCTCAAAAACCCCCATTTAGGCTCTTTCTAAGCTCAAAAATGTTCAATGTTTTGGTAAATTTTCTGTGAATCTAGAATTCTAGATAATCATTTTATGATTTTCACACTTCTTCCAACCACTGAGCAACAATTTTTCCTAGTGCCAATGTAATTACCACCCTAAATGTGGAAAAATGTTGCCTCCTTAACCATGCTAATGTCCCTTAAGCACCAATCAAGGTCACATGGGGCACCATGTGGCTGGGGGTTGGGATAACTACCCATGCCCATTGATATACTCCCTCTTGTCTTGTCATATGGTCACATAGTGTTGACAATAATACTGAGAGGGGGGGTGAATCAGTATTATCTAATTCTTTTGCCAAATCTTTCTTATTTATACTTTGAATTATTTTTTGCATACCAATACCATAAATAATGAGCATGAGCAAGAAAAGCAGACAGTCACATCAAAGAACACCAGATATAAGGTGGAAACCCAATGTGGGTGAAAACCACCTGCTGCAATATGTCTCTATCTTCTTTCAAATTAGAAACTCCTTTTACAATGGTCTTGTACTGGTGCAGTCCTTTACCAGTACGCAGGCTGCAAACTGCAGAGAGCTACAACTCTCTCTCGTTTTCCAGTCTCTCCTGGAAGGGAGCTACAACCCCCTACTTCTTTTCTTACAAGGACCACTTTTCATAAATTTTCAAACTGGATCCATATACATCAAATGATCATCAAGTACATATAGATTACAGTCAGCTGCACTAACCAGATCAAAATAGCAGAACTGAACCCAGAACACCTTATCAATAGAAAAATTCAGTCAACAGAAGATCTTAAGTCAGATACGCAGTTTTCCTTTCACTGGCTTGCGTCGCTACGCACTTCACCCTCTGCTTCTCCACATATACCTGCAGAGCTCCTTCTGCGGCACTGCGTGACCACGCACTGCTTCTTCTGCTGCTGCGTACAGTACGCACCCAAATACACTATCGTGCCGCATACTTCACTGAAGGCACGCATCCAAAGAAACTATCGCGTTGCGTACTGTTTCTGTGCGTACGCACCTGAACCACCTCGCTCTATGTACCCACGCACTGCTCCTTCGTCGCCTATGCGTACCCATGCACTGCGCCTTTGTCGCCCCTGCGTACCCACGCACTTATCCGTCTTCTGCTCTGCGTACCTACGCAGAGGCACCGTTAAACACCTGCGTACATCAAATTAGGGCTGAATTTACAGATCACCAGTGTGCTATAGTTAGACAGATGCCCAGATCTGATCAAGCGATCAGGAGATCACCCTTTACAGATTCACCTTCCACTTCACTTTCATATAGATCAAGCTTTTTGAAACAATAACCCAAATATTTCAGATCTTAAGATATTCAACCCAAAAGCATACAAAACCAAATGATCTCCTTTGCTTTATATAGGCAATTTCTTCCTCAAATCAAGGATCATGGGGCTCAATAATAATAATAAAATAAAACAATAACACGGGCCAGAACCATGATAACACAATACCGACGGCTAAATACCAAGGGTTAAACATAAGGAACCCCACGTGTGCACGCTTTATTGCCTTGAAGTGTGTGCACTGGGGGTACGCACCTCATGAATGGGTAACCTGCATGTTTGGACGCGGTCATTGCACAGCGTACCTGCGGGTACACATCTTCTGAATTGTTCTCCTGCATACTTCTTAATGTTCATCATATTGAGAGCCCTTGCCATGGGTGTTGCCATCAAGTACAATATTTGTAACCTATAACCATACCAGAAACATAATGCCAACATGTAACTTGTGGGGTTGTGTTATATTCTTTCCACATAGTTAACAGGGGGTTTGAGGGGTACCTGTAACCCCACTTTATGGGGTCCGGGGCAGCGCCCTAGAAAATTTTGGTTTTGGACCCTATGTTAGGGTGGGCGGACCCACCTATGGTTTTGTGCATGATTTTCGCACATGTTTTTTGGAATGGTTTTCCGGTCCATGGTTTTGAACGCGATGGTTTTCGGTCCATGGTATTGGATGCTTCGGCATGTATAAATATGTATTGTAACATTGAAAGGAATATAATGAAAAATCAAGCTGGTAGTCTCCGTTTTGAGATCCAGTGGGAAATCTCTGTGTATATGTGTTTTATGTGTTATGCTCTCGCATTTTTATTTTTCCTGTGATTTAGAATTCGTATGCAGGTAATTTCTGTACGGGGTTAAAACCTACATTTGGTATCAGAGCTGTTTTGGATTCAAGGGGATGCCTTTGTTGAGGGGTTTCGCTCGGGGCTGTGGTAGACCCTGTTCAGTGGGAGATCTGCGAGATCGATTCTGGTGGTGAAAGAAGATTGCGAGCAGTGGAAAGATAGAGATTGAGAAGTTCAATGGTCAGAGTTTTGAGTTGTGGAAACTCAAGATGGAGGATCTGTTGGTGGATAAAGATCAGTGGATCGTGGTAGATCCGGGTACTAAACCAACGGAGTGACCGATGAAGAATGGAAGAAGTTGGATCGGAAGGCAAAGAGCACAATACGATTG
>APFE031717548.1:12152-28201 GCA_000404065.3 Pinus taeda | reverse complement strand
GAAGGGTCTTGACCAAGATCAAAAGTGTAAGGAGAATTTGTATTCACAATCTTCAAAGGAAAGGAATCAAATGCAGGTATGTGATTTTTTCTCAAATATAGTATACATTGGAAAACATTCTTGACATTCTCAGGAAAAGAGAATAAATAATTAACAATAAAGCATATTATGTCTTGGATGAAATTCCAACTTGAATACTTGATCTTTCCAAATTGTCTTTTCATGTTTCTGTTGGTAAGGTTCATCTTCCAATGGATTCTTTGAATTAAATTTGAAATTGACTCAGAGTCAGCAGATGAATGATTTCAGCCTTCCTATGTCTGATCACTGTCCACCATCAGCAATCAAATCTGATCCTTGTCGTTCACACCCAGGGAAAATGTGACCTTTCACTCCCTGACAATGACGCCAAAATGTTAACGCTCCTTAGTTTCCCAAGGCTGAGAAAATAAACCAAATAGGTAACCATAGACAAAACATTTGACTTGGTAGCTAGCCCTACCAAATCAGAGAGGGCTCTCTCTATGACTCAATCAAAATATGGCTATAAATATCAAGGTTTTAGGCTATATGTTTTGCATAGTAGGGTTTCGATTGAGGTTTTGTTGGATAAGAAGCACTAGGTTTAGGAAATAGATCCAAGCAGGTCAAAAGATCATTTGCAGTCATTAAATGAGGCAAGATAGATGTAATCAGAGACACAAATGGATATTTCATAGTAGTATGGTAGTGAGGAAATGATATAGAAGAAAGTAAGTGAGCATAGATGCATGAATTCACTTATTTGGAAGGAAAACACTTAAATTCTAATCTCAAACAAGATAGAGCATTTAGGCAATGAAATATGTGTAACACTTAAGAGATTAAGCATAAGAAGAAGTATAGATGGCTTCTATAAACATCTAACAATCAATTACATAAGAAAACATGAGAAAAATAGTGTCATTGGCCACAACACATGAATCCCATAAAAATAGCTGCAACTGTATATTATTTATTTGCAAAAAATAGAGTTCACGAGTTCCAAAATGTATCTACCTCTAGTATCCAACCTTTCTCTTAGACTTGCTTCTGAATACATATAGATGAATAACAAGATTTCCCCTCTAAGGGGTCGGATCCTGCTCCATAGGAACCAAATCATGAGCATATATTATCACTGCCAACTTCGAGGGGAGTTAGAAATAACTTTCCTCTTTTTAGCTAACTAATTGAGCTTATCTCTCAAGGCACTAATTACAAGATTCTTTACAATAATAATCCTTAACAAACCCATTTACATCAGATAAAATCGTAAGAAAACTATTTACATTAACCTGTTTCGACATTTCACCATTTACATGCAGTAAAAACCTTCATACACAGAAGCCCAACAAATCATGCAGAAATGCAACAAATAGTTGACTTGAAATATTGATGACTTGAATGAGGTTTTGTGTATTTCTGAAGAACTATGAAGAAACTTGGAGGTGTCCACTATGCCCTGGAGCCTTTAAACAATTCAAAAACATGACTTATGCCTCTTCAAACTTGATCCTAAAACTTACTATCCAGAAGCGCAGCAACAATCCTGGAAAGGTGGCAGCAAGGTGTAAAAAAGGCACATTTTGATCATTTTATGCAAATTTATCACTCCTCAAACATGCTCAAGTAATTTTCTAGTATCCATATTCCATAATCTATCCAATCATGCTTGAAAGTTTGAATTTTGACCTGCTGAGGAAAAGTGCAGCAAATAGTTGTTGCATTTCTGTAGGATAATTTTTCCTGTTGTTCAAAAATTTCAAAATTTCAAAATTGTGTTTCTCTTTTTCTTTGCCTTTCTATCTTGCCTTTACATCAACAGTGATGCATCAGACAATAGGTCTAAGTTGCCCCTCTTTTTGAGTGCCTTGAATCTCCTTAGAGCCCTTTTGAGTTTCCTCTTCATATTGTTCACCCTAACTTTGCAAACCATGTTCCTAGTATAATAATGTCTTGCCATATTTCTTTGTAGTGTGGTATCTTCGTTTTCCCTTTTCAATAACTTCTACAAATGTTCATTTACTCTCCCAAGCCAATACTCTTTGTCTTTCTCAATTTCAGCAACTATGGTGTCATCTATGGTATTTTGGGCTTGATGAGGAGATGAATCTTCTACATGTTGTTCCTTTATAGCCATTTCCATTGTCTTAGGTCTCCTAGGTTGTACTTGAATGTTCTTCTCCTCCAACTGCTCTACATCAATGATTGATTTACCTTTATCTTCTATTATCAAAACACCATCTTTGCTTGCTGATGGAGGGTCTTCATTTGACTTGCTCTATTACATTAGGGTTAGCTTCAATTGTCTATTCTCATGTTGTAGGAAAGCCACCACGAAATTGGTTTTGGCTAGGTCATCCTTCAGCTCTCTATTTTGTGCATCTTTCTCTTTGATTATGTCATCTGCTACCTTATTTCCATGTTTTTCTCCTAGGTCATCCATTTCAAATTCCAAAGGTACTTGTTCTTCATTTTGCAAGGGTGAATCATGTCTTCTCCTAGGTGATTCCTCTCTCATGCTTTCAACCTAAATTGCCTCTTTAATGACAATCTCCTTAGGTAGTATTTTTGCCTTAGACCTAGTTTTAGGCTTAGATCTACGCATCTCTGTTTCTAGCTCAGGAGAAAAAGCCAACTTCTTACCTTTCTTGTTTGAATTTGATATATCTGCTTTAGACTGGGTTCTTGTTACTAATGATCTACTTGATGATTCAACTCCTTGTGATCTAGAAGATGATGAAGTAGTGTTTTGACTTTTTGACTTGCTCGAGATAGGTAGTAGAGCAGCTGCCTCGAAGAAACTTTCCCATGACATGTTGATTCTTGCTAGCTGATGGAGGATTATCATTTTCACTAGGGCACGATGAAAGAGGATAGGTTGATGATATTTACCTTTAGACTACACTTTCATTGTCATCTTTACCAAGCTTTTGAAAATATAGTTAGGCAAGTTCAGAGGTTTCTTAGAGGTGAAGTGCATTAGTAACCTAATGTGATATTGGTAAAGCTTGCTAAACCTGCCTTCACAAGTGAATTACTTCTGGATGGTATTCATTAAAGGGTTGTACTTATCTAATAACTGCCTACTAGTAAATATGTGTGAAGGAGAATCCTTATACTGTGGCTTCAAATACATTTTATAGTGCTCTAGGTCCAAGTCCATTCCCTTGAACCAGATTACACCTTGATTAGGGATAATAGTTGCTTGAGCTATGACCTCTTTTGATATTGGAAAGTTCACCCCTGCTATAGTGTCCTTTTTCTTCTTGAAGTTAATGGAAAATAGGCTTGTTAAATCATGATGATAGCCCACCTCTTGCACTTTTTGACAAAACCCTAGACAACTTGCTTACTCAAATGATTTTCTGATGAATTCTTATGAATTGACCTCTTGCATATCAATTGGCTCATACCTAGAGATATATCTTCCCTTATACTTCCTCCTTTCACTGGTTTTCACCATGTTTCTAACTTCAATCTAATAGAAAACCCTAGTGTCAAACAAGAAAAGGGCACGAGTTCTGATTAGCAAAACAAAGCTAAAAGCGCAACAACTTGGGGGAAGGGAATGAGGGGAAAGGTAGGTAGAAAAAATTCTGAGAAAATTATGGGGGGTATGGATAGATGTTAGGAAGAGAATGGAGGTGGATTTTCTCAAAAAGAATAAGAAAAAAGGGGTCAAAAGAGCAAAACACAAACTTAGGGTAAAAATGTAGCATAAAGCTAGGTTTTTTGGGGAAAATGGTGAAATGAAGGAATTTAAGTAAGGGGAATGGTGGGGAATGTTTAATTAGGGTAATAAAGGATATGTAGACTTAGCAATAAGGAGTTTTACTCTCAAAATAAGCTAGAGACCATGAAAGGATAAAACGCAACAAAACCCTAAAAATGGATTTTTAGTCTATCTATGAGGAAAGAGAGACTACATAAAGGGTTTATGAAGCTTGACTTACTTGTTTACAGAAGCTCTGAAGAATTTTAAACTGCAACTGAACCTGTTCTTCCTTTCTTTGATCTCCAAATAAAAATGTAGCAACCTTTCTCCAAATACGCAACAAACAGATGAAAGGAGTAGTGGTGCAAAACTTCTAATGTTTGATGGCTATGGCGAGTATCAAAGTGGTAGAGAGGAGCTCTTGGAACTTTTGGAAGGATACAATGATTTTTTGAAATGTGTTAATACTCTTTATAACTTGGAAAATCTATTTTTGGCTTCCTAGTGGAATGACATCATGTGTACTTTGACAAAGTGACTAATGATGAGATTTGTACTGCAACAATGTTTCTTCAATAGGAAATGTTACATGTCCATGTGATGTAGATGTAACTTGATTCTTTTTTAAAAACTTTATTCCCTAATTTCTAAGTCCCATGATGATGACCATAATGGATGACATGACCATGATGGTTGTTTGTGACCTTGAATCAGTGGAGGGAGTAGCAATGACACCTAGACAATGACTTGGAACCATTTGACAATCAAGAGATATGTCAAATTTTATTTGAAAATATAATAATTTGACCTAAGATTCTATCAATAATAGAAAGAGTAAATTTGATCATTTTAACTATAAGACTCTAACAGGTACTTGGTTCATACCATATACAGGTTGATTTACTTGCATCTGAGGTATTAGACTGACCAAGTGGTGCGGTTTGCAAGGCACCCTGAAGAGGTTGGGTAGGTGGGACTTGAGAGATCCCAAATACCAGTGGAATAGATTGGAAAGTAGGAACATGGAGTATTACCAAGGTAGGTTGAGAGGTGGGAAGTTTATTCAAAACCAAACCAGGTTGGATTCCAAGGATTAGAAGCCATTCTCGGGAATGGAGAACTTGAATATGATTAAGAACCCATTTGTGACATTTGATCAGGAGATGGAGACATGGAAAAAATAGTTTGCCCCCTTGCCGGGGGATAAGGAATATGTGGATGTAATTTCCCCGTAGGAGGACAGTACCGAGTATAGGATGGAGTAGGTTGTTGTAGATATCTTAATCCTCTAATAAATGGGCCATATTGTTGCTCCAAAGAAGGTTGGGGCACAAAAAGTTAGATAGGTTATGAGATGCTCATCAAAGAGGTACCATATTGCATTCCAGATGAAGATGACAAGGGATACATCCATGGACTAGTCGAAACACCAGAAAATGTTCTAGAAAATGACTGGTATCCAGGTGGCACTAATGGACCACCATACACATGGGTTTCTAGTGAAGTTACCAAATTGGTAGTTACAACTTCGGTTGACTCACTCATGATAGCATATATAGGTTGAGAAACTGTCATTGACTCAATCATGATTAAACTTTCGAAAGAAGGTTGTTGAGGGAAACTCAAAGGTGAGTGAAACGAGGTGTGCTAGGTAAAGGAGCTTGTATCAAAGTGTGAGGAGTAAGAAAAGGGTGAAGTTGATAAAGATGAGTCCCTCTTAAATGGACAAGAGAGGAAGGTCAAGACTCTTTAATAATTTCCTCAATTCTCAAGATATTAGGTGGAAGTTGTTCTCCATCATGACTGAAATGTACAGGTTGTGGTTGAGTAAAAGGTAGAGGAAGATAGGGAGAATGTATTGAAGTAATAGGTTCAATTAACTGAGGCTCCTCAAGTTGTAATGTATCTAAATCGAGAAATTCAAGTTTGATGACTTCAGGTAATGAATTTTCAAGGACTTTAGTTTCGACTACATCAGACTCACCAGCCGACAAAGATGTAATTTTGGTGTCCGTACTTATGGGAAGTGATGATTCTGGTTGATTTATTTTAGATGTAGTTCTAGAAGGGGAAGCTTCTGAAGTACCAGTTTCGGTAGTTTGCATATTTTTATTATTTCGATGACCAGGTGTCGCCTCATGAGGTAAAGGAGGCAATTTTTTCATACTATACGAATGACGAGGTCATTGAGGGTGTTCTTCCACAATGGGTTAATAAATTTTAGAACTTAAAAACACAAAATAAAACAAAGGGGTACCTAGGAAGAAAAGGATTACCGAGTCATTATGAACTATGGAAAATCGTTTCAAGTACGTGAAGGCAATATCCCCGAAATGTTGTGTCTGGTGTATCACAGTGGACAAGGTCGTCGACTTAATTACCTATGGCAGGATAGCAACCTATAGGGGACTTCCAAAATATACCTAGAGGTACATTGAAGCGCAACTTTTGGTAGTGCTTTCTAATGCGTCCTATACAATAGGAAGTATTTCAATATACTTTTCATACATGGAGCGCCATCTGATATACCCAAGGGTACATGGAGAACGATCTAATATACTTACATACGTGGAATACCAACTTTTGAGAATAACAACATGAAATGTTAAAAATAGCATCAAGAAAAAAAAATCCTAATTTAATTTGTCCTTGAATTAAATTGTAATACCACATCTCATGACAACTTGTAATAGTTAACTAAGTTAATTTGACTTCATTAGCTCAGTTAAATTCAATTTGGGTCTCCTACAATTAGGAGCACTAATTGAGTTTATTTTGAGTTATAATTATTTAATTCATTCCAACTGAGTTAAAGTCAGTTAAACTAGTTCCAACTCATGGAGGAATTAGTGGGAGATCCAATAGTCAGGTGTAACTAGCAACAGTGGGGTGTAACTTACTGTAGTGGGGTGTAACTTACTATACTAGGGTGTAACCTGCGGTAGTGGGGTGTAACCTACAGTGATCAGTAAATTGTGGATTCACTCATAATTAACTCATGCATGTCAAATCAGAGAAAGACCCAGTTGGGATTGGAGTTAAGGGACAATGTACTATTAGTTGTAAAATCATCTAAATTAAACTAATGGTGCATGCAATTAGAGGAATACCTATGAGGATTGCACAATTCATAATTGAGGAATTTCCACATTAAATAGAGGCTAATTCCCAAGGGAACATGGCAAGGAATTACAAGCTTGGAGGCTTGGAAATTTGGCTAAGTATTGGCCAAAGGCAGTCAGTCAAGCAAAGGATAGAAAATACTTGTGTAAGTTGAGCTCAAGATTGAGCAGAGAATATTGCATTCATCCAGATTCTTTGACTAATGCAATATACAGATAGCAGGGGTTTTTAGTTGTCGCTTTCCCTGGGAAATTATTGTGTTATGCGTGATTGAATTCTTTCTCTTATATGCTTCGTGATTTCATCGATCGCTTACTGTTTCTGCTAATGAGTAGAGTAGATTCAAGTAAATTGTTTTATCATATTACAATATGTAGTTTGAATCTACAAGGAATTTCTACATGGTATAAGAGTTGAAATCACTATAGAATAGGAGAATAAAGTTTGTATTTTGCGGGAGAAATTGAATTTGCAGTATCATACTTCAGAGCCAGCAGGATGTCATTTTACAGATTGAGACTCAAATATTCCCTTGAGGGTAGTTCAAACTATATTTCTTGGAAGGACAGGATGGAGGCAGTGTTGGAATACAACGAGCTTAAGGAATTCATAGACAAAGATATTCCTAAGCCAGTTGATGCTTAAAATCTGGCATATGGAGAACGTGTGTGGCAAAGGTGAGAAGGATTATCCTAGAAGGAGTTAGAGATCATATTGTCTCAAACCTCCACAGTAAGGAAACTCCATTTGCAATGCGGAAGGCCTTGACAGACCTGTTTCAAAATAGCAGTGACCACAGGAAGCTAGCACTGAAGGACAAACTCAAAAAAATCAAGATGGAGAAGGGTGACACAATACTGAAGTACTTGACCATGTTCACCCAATGTCAGGATGAGCTTGTAAGTATCGGAGTTACAGTTGTTTAAGATGATATGGTGATCCTATCACTTCTAGGCCTTCCCAAGAGTTGGCATAGCTACCAGGACTCAATTAATGGGAGGGAGAACCTACCGGAGTGGGAGTGGTTGTGGTCTGACTTGGTACAAGAAGAGATTTGACGGAACACCAGAGATGGGACCTCATCTAAAGAAGTGGAAGAGGACTTTTCATTAGTCAGCAAAGAAAATAGATCCAAGGGAAAGAAGTCCCAAGGAGAGGATGGTGGCAAGAATAACGACATGTCGAACATCAAGTGTTTTCACTGTCACGAGTTCAAGCACTATCCAACGAAATGCCCACAGAATAATGCAAGAAAGAAGGATCCCGCGGTGGCAGCAACAGGTGAAGCTCTAGCTTCACAATTCAAACTTGATTTCACTCTCATTTCATGCATGGAAAGCATTATCATGGGAAGCATATGGTATCTCGACAGTGATGCCTCGTTCCATAAGATGAGGAATAGAGATCTCTTCAGTGACTTGGAGGAGAAATACCTCAACCAGAACATAGACTTTTGAGATGATGGGAGGTATAGCATGATTGACATTGATACTGTTAATTTTCAGAAGGAGTCTGGATCCCCTCTCAGACTCACAAATGTGATGTATGTTCCAGGACTAAATAAGAATCTTGTTTTAGCCATAGTGTTGGAGAATTGTGGCTATGATGTGATTTTTAACAAAGGAAAGGTTTTCCTTAGACACATCACCACGGGACAAGTGAAGCAGATTGGTGTGTGAATCAAAAACGTATATGCACTTGAGGTACAATATCCATGCAAAACCTTGAGGAGAAAGGAAAATATTAGAGACTTGGTGGTTGAGAGGGAGCATGAATTACCTCTTAATATGGAGCCTCAGAAGTAGCCTCAGCAAGTTGTGGAGTAGCCACAATTGGAGAAGCAGAGAGTAGACTCAGTGGAGTCATCCACTCAAGTAGAGACCTCCACTAGGGGGGGATTTCGAGACAAGTGGGTAGAGGGACCACATGCAACCATACATCCTGGTGTGAGGTGGGGTAATGTGAAGCAATAGTCCCAAGAGTTGCAGAAATTTGGGTAGGGCCCATTGAGGCGTGTTTGTCTCATGGTTCATTACCTTGTTATGGGGCCCCACAATATTTAGTAGGAGGAGGATCAGTGTCAATAAGATACTGAGGAGTGTAGAGCAGTGTTGACAACAGAGAAGGAGGCTCCGTAACAGAGTCAACAACATCACATTTTTCCCAGTAGACAGTTCCAGACACAATTGATCCAGTTTATTTTGGATTTATTTTTTTTGGTTGCAGATGTTGTAGTAGCAATGACAACAATGACAAGTGTTGCATGCAGAACATTCCAAAGTTACCAGATCAGGATAGAGTTGAATTCCTTTCTTGTTGAGAGGGATTGTTGAAAATAGCAACAAGAAATGTTAAAAATAACATTAAAAAAATCCTAATTTAATTTGTCCTTGAATTAAATTGGGAGTTAAATTGTAATTCCACATCTCATGACAGCTTGTAATAGTTAATTAAGTTAATTTGACTTAGTTAGCTTAGTTAAATTTGAGTTGGGGGTCTAACTAGAGTCATGTAGAGTGTCTCCTACAATTAGGAGCACTAGTTGAGTTTATTTTGAGTTGCAATTATTTAATTCAATCCAATTGAGTTAAAGTCAGTTAAATTAGTTCCAATAGATGGAGGAATTAGTGGGAGATTCAGTAGTGAGGTGTAACGAGCAGCAGTGGGGTGTAACTAGTAGCAGTGGGGTGTAACTAGTAGCAGTGGGGTGTAACTTACTGTAGTGGGGTGTAACTTACTATAGTGGGGTATAACTTGCAATAGTGGGGTGTAACCTATAGTAGTGGGGTGTAACCTGCAGTGATCACTAAACTGAAGATTCACTCATAATTAACTCATGCATGTCAGATCAAAGAAAGACCCAATTGAGATTGGAGTTCAAGGACATTGTACTATTAGTTGTAAAATCATCTAAAATAAATAGATGGTGCACACAGTCAGAAGAAGGCCTATGAGAATTGCGCAATTCATAATTGAGGAATTCCCACATTAAATAGAGGCTAGTTCCCAAGGGAACGGGGCAAGGAATTAGGAGCTTGGAGGCATGGAAATTTGGCTAAGTATTGGCCAAAGGAAATCATTCAAGTAGAGGATAGAAAATACTTGTGGAGGTTGAGCTCAAGATTGAGTAGAGCATTTTATATCCATCCAGATTCTTTGACTAATGCAATACACAGATAGCAGGGGTTTTTAGCTATGGCTTTCCCCACAAAATTATCGTGTTATGTGTGATAGAATTCTTTCTCTTTTATGCTTTGTTATTTCATCGATTTTTTATTGTTTCCATTGATGAGTAGAGTAGATTCAAGTCAATTTTTTTAGCATATTAAAATATACAATCTGAATCTACAAGAAATTTCTACGTCGACTACCCCCAGAATGTAACGCAAAAAAATAACGACAACTCCTACATTTAAAGACGCCAAAACACATCTCTAGCCTAGACATTTTTGTGTGTCATTAATGTTCCAAATGATCCTTACATTGGTTGAGTAAATTTTAGAATTTGATCTCCGATTATGTTTCAATTTCAAGGTTCACGGTATGAGTTCACCTGAATTCCCTATGATGCAACTAATATGATAACAAGAACTCTTTTATTTTCAATTAAGATCTATCTACAAGAGGGGAGAGACAAATAATAATGCAGCAATCAATAATGTAACAAACAAATCTTCCTAAATAGATATTTCAATGCAACTGATCTAATTCAAACTCAAAACCCTATATGTAATGCAAATAATGAAAAAAAAATCTTTTCTTTTCTCTTAATTTTCAAATGTGATGAACACTAAGATGCAACTAGATCACTAATAAAAGAAATCACACAAAATAAGACTGTAATATTAAAATTTCTTCAAGTAATCAATAATCAATCCAAATGTTTACAAAAAACCTAATTGATAAGAAGAAAGAGAATTAAAAAAAATTCTCATCAAAGGTTAACAAAATCAAATGTAAACACTATGATAGATTTACAGAGACACAAGCAAATTCAGAGACTTAAGAAAACTTGTTGGACCAAAGAAGAACAAAGAGCAAGGCAAAGAAATGAAAATGTTTTCATTCTACAGGACCATCGCAGGTGTAGAGTGGGGACTAGTGCGAAACATCGCACTTCCAGAGAGCGGAGACTGCACTATGTCGTTTTGTCGCAAAATAGAGAGTGTGTTGGGGCTAATTTGGTCAAAACATGACAGAAAGAACCCTACCAAGCTCAAAAACATGTTTTCTCAAGGTCAATTATTGTCTAAATAAGTCAATTAAGGTATCTTTGAAAGGTGAAAAATGTTAAGGCCAAGGAAACCACCAAGGGAAATCTCAATTCCTAGTATGGTCGTTAATTTGTTATATGGAAAATTCACTTATGTGGACAAAAGTGAACTCCCTAGATCTAGTGCCCTAATCTAGAACAGCAAAGGGCAAAGAGATCTATGTTTTCCTTAGAGATATTAGAATATGGAAAATAGACCTACCTAGAATCTGTAGTAATTCCTCTTCTTCTCCTTGCTTGTAAGCTCCAACTCTAGATCCATGCGCTATAAATGGAACCTGCAACAATGACTAAAACAAGCAAGCGAACTACAATATCCACATAACATAATCCAATGTCTCTAATTAATGAGTCAACATGGCATTGAAATACATAAGCATCAACATGACACAAGTATAGGAAAACATAGTGCTTTTTGTATTAATAAATAAAGGAGAGAGTTAAAACCATATATAGAACATGACTTTGTAGATCTCTTCCCAATTGTCTTGTCCTTCCTTGCCACTAAGAAAACCTTTACACTCAAACCTAATGCATAAATGGATGATGATTCCTTAAGCTCAAGAGAATAGCATGAGGGCACTATTAATCTCCAAAAGCCAACCCATACTCTATGGGATGCAGTAAATTTATAGGGTGAAAGTGGTAGTTTAGGATTTACCAATCTAGGCTTGAGATACAAATATGAGGGAAGATAAGCTCAAGGTATAAGAGATAAGACCACTAGAGTAGGATCATATATGAATTTGAGATCTATATTCATGTTAAATGGTTAAAACCACCTTAGAAGCTTCTAGAAGAAGAAGATTCGAAAATATTTTTTAATTTTCCCGAAATTCTAGAACCATCATACCTATAAAGTAGAGCAACCTGCGCTGGTCAACGCAGATGCTCAATTATGCAACTTGCAACCATTGCAAGTGGACAAGGCTATAGGATGTGTTGGGCTAAAAACATGGTTTTTGAGTTGATTGACCCAGAAACTCAGACTTTTAGGAGAAATGATGCATAGGGATTTGCAAAGGGATATTGATAAAGTGTTCAAGGATGTTGATTGATCTAGTTTTCAAGTCGTTTGAGTGGATGTGACAAAATGGCCTGTAACAATATGCCTTCCATAAATTCACCTTCAGTTACTACTGGAGTAAGAATATCATTCATCTCCTCAGTTATCGATCAACGAAAGAGAGAGATAGCCTTCAAAATTTCCCAAATGGGACATCCAACTGGTTGGGACAAAAGGAATTTGAAATATTATGAGCCCATGTTGGTGATATCTTGAAAGGATGAAAAAGATCTATCATTCTAATCTTCAATTGACCAAATAGAGTTCATGTTTTTTTTCTCATATTGGAAAAAGTATGGAAGCATTTTGTATTATTACCTCCCTCTCTAATCTATATCGCCCTACTTTTCAATTGCCAAGTTTCCTTTTCTCTTGATAGGGGTTCATTTTTTGGACGTTCCATCCTTCAAAGGTTCTCTATTATTTCAACATCAAAGAATCCTACATCATTCAAGGCATATATATCACTTACACTACTTTCCAGAGCCTTTAGATGTGCTTCAACCTTAACTTGATACTCCTTAGCCCAAATAAGAGATTTTTATTTAGAATTTTAAGATTTTCTGCAAATTGAAACATAAAAAGTTATGGAGTGAGAAGGGATGAGAGGAGACCTACATGATTCAATAACCTTGGTATAATCCTCTTCACATAGCCATATATCATTAAAACATAATGGAATTGGAGGTTTTAGTTCATCTTTAACTATTTCCCAAAGAATCAAATGTTGGGTTGTGTTATATTCTTTCTACGACTAGCCCACCTAGTTAACCTGGGGTTAGAGGGGGGGTGGTTAGCCCCCTCTACAAGGTTCCAGGCAGTGCCCCGGGGAAAAATTTTTTTGGACCCTATATTAGGTTGGGCGGACCTACCTATGGTTTTCTGTCCATGGTATTGGATGCTTCGGCATGTATAAATATGTATTGTAACATTGAAAGGAACATAATGAAAATCAAGCTGGTAGCCCCGGTTTGGGATCCAAGGGAAAATCTCTGTGTATATGTGTTATGCTCTCGCATTGTTTATTTTTTGTTCTTAGAATTCGCATGCAGGTAATTTCTGTACGGGGTTAAAACCTACATTTGGTATCGGAGTTGTTTTGGCTTCAAGGGGATGCCTTTATTGCTAAGGGGTTTCGCTCGGGTCTGTTGTAGACCCTATTCAGTGTGAGATCTGCAGGATCGATTCTGGTGGTGAAAGAAGATGGCGAGCAGTGGAAAGATAGAGATCGAGAAATTTAATGGTCAGAATTTTGAGTTATGGAAACTCAAGATGGAGGATCTATCGGTGGATAAAGATTAGTGGATCGTGGTAGATCTAGGTACTAAACCAACGAGAGTGTCCGATGAAGAATGGAATAAGTTGGATCAGAAGGCAAAGACCACAATATGATTATGTGTCTCAGATTCATTATTTTTTAATGTATCAGGGGAATCTACAACGAAGGCTTTGTGGGACAAGTTAGGGACTTTGTACCAATCTAAGTCTCTAGTGAATAAACTCTTCCTACGGAAAAAGTTGTATAACCTCAAGATGAAAGATGGAGACTTGGTGACAGAGCATTTGAATGCATTTAATACTGTGGTAAGTCAGTTACTGTCTATTGATATTAAAATTTCAGATGAAGATAAGTGCATTAGTTTGTTGTGTTCTCTACTAGATTCATGGGATAGTCTGGTTATTGCAATAGGTAGCAATCCAACTGCCTTGCAGTTTGATGAAATAGTATCATCCTTACTGACGGAGGAGATGAGACATAAAAATATGGAGAGCTAGAATGGTGATGCCTTGTTTGTACGAGGATGGTCCCAGAATAGAAACAAAAATAAGTCATCGAGTGGGAGATCTAAATCTATAGGGATATCTAAATCTCCAGGAAAACCTGTAAAGGTGGTGTGCTGGAAATGCGGAAAGGGAGGGCACTACAAAAGGGACTGTAAATATAAAGCTCCTAAGAAAGGAAAGGGATCTGGTGATGCTCCTTCTACAGAAGCGAAAACCACCTCAGATGAAGGTTGGGATGTGTACTTGGCTTCTTCAAATACACATGTATATCATGAGGCATGGTTGATTGACTCAGATGCATCCTTTCACTTCACTCTTCATAGAGAGTGGTTCAGCGAGTATGAGAAATACGATGGTGGTGATGTCTTCTTAGGGGATGATAGGAAGGATAGAATCGTTGGTCACAGAAAAGTAAAGCTAAAGTTGCAAGGTAGAAGGGTTAGAACACTTCCAGGTGTTCTTCATATTCCTGCATAGGCCAAAAACTTGATTTCTATAAGCAATCTAGATGATGTAGGTGTGAAAATAGTGTTCGAGAAGGATATTTGCAAGATAGTTTGGGGAGCACTGGTATTGATGCGGGGAGTTCGGGTTAGAACTCTGTACAAGCTGCAAGGTAGCACTGTTGTTGATGGGTGCAACAGTTTTGTGGTTCCTGAAAGTGGAGCAGAAAATCTAGTGGTCTCTGGAGAGAAGACCATGTTGTGGCATCGAAGGCTTGGCATATTGGAGACAAGGGCCTTCTAATACTTCATGGTAAAGGTATGGTAGAAGGTATGAGTAATATATCTCTGGATTTTGATTTCTATGAAAATTTTGTATATGGGAAGCAGAATCGGGTGAGTTTCCCCTCTGGTGGTAAGAGGACAAAACAGATATTAGAGCTTGTGCACAGTGATGTGTTAGGACCTGTGAAAGTTCCATCACTAGGTAAGTCTGTGTACTATGTATCATTTATAGATGACTTCTCAAGGAATACATGGATATATTTCCTTAAGAAGAAATCTGAAGTCTTTGATAGGTTTAAAGAATTTAAGGCTCTAGTGGAAAACCAAACAGAGAAGAAGATAAAGGTGCTGAGGTCAAATAATGGTGGAGAGTTTTGCCGCAAGGAATTTGAAGAATTTTGTAAGAAGTGTGGTATAACACGACAGAAGACTACTCCATACAAACATGAGCAAAATGGATTTTATCAAAGAATGAACAGTACGTTAAAGGAAATGGCAAGAAGCATGCTCAGAGGTGTCGGTTTAGGACATGAATTTTGGGCAAAGGTGGTGGAGACAGCATGTTACCTGGTCAACAAATCACCTTCATCAGCATTGGAGGATAAGACTCCACAAGAGGTATGGATTGGTAAGAAACCCTCTTTCACATCTTAGGGTATTTGGATGTGATGCATATGTACATGTTCCAAAGAAGAAAAGAACGAAGTTGGATAGTAAATCTGAAAAGTGCATCTTTATTGGGTATAAGGATGGTTTAAAGGGTTATAAGCTTTGGAACCCAGTAACAAGGAAGGTTGTGTATAACCGAGATGTGGTCTTTAGAGAGGTGAAAGATGTTATTAAACATGAAGTCCAACCAAAGGAACCTGAGAAGATATAGTTTGATCTTAAGGAGGAAGAATCAGACTCTACAACAGAGGAGGAATCAGAAGATGAAGAGCCACAGACTCCGGGAGTGAGAAGATCAGTTCGAGAAAGAAGGCAACCATAAAGGAATAGTCAATATGCTTTATGTTCAAATTTTTTTTTAACTGTATCTGATGATGATCCCAAAACTATGAAGGAAGCAGTAGATTTAAAGGATGACAAACTCTGGAAAGAGGCCATGGTTGATGAAATGGAATCTTTGCACAAAAATGAGGCTTGGGATCTGGTGGAGTTGTTGGCTGGAAGGAAACCCATTGACAGCAAATGGGTGTTCAAGAAGAAGACAAATGCAGAAGGAAAGGTGGAGAAATACAAAGCTCGGTTGCTAGTAGAAGGTTATTCCCAGGTGCCAGGAATTGATTTTGGTGATATTTTTTCTCCTGTTGCCAAGGTAACTTCTATTAGATT
>APFE031717548.1:0-12142 GCA_000404065.3 Pinus taeda | reverse complement strand
CAGGAATTGATTTTGGTGATATTTTTTCTCCTGTTGCCAAGGTAACTTCTATTAGATTACTTTTATCTGTTGCTGTTGCTTTTGATTTTGAGGTAGAATAGATGGATGTGAAGACAACATTTCTTCACAGGGATCTATTAGAGGAGATCTACATGAAGCAACCTGAATGATTTGCAATGAAGGGTAAGAAAGAACTAGTATGCAAGTTAAAGAAGTCTCTGTATGGGTTAAAATAGTCACCAAGTATGTGGTACCAGAAATTTGATACATTTATATGGGGACTTGGCTTAACTAGAAGCAAAGCAGATCACTGTGCGTATTTTAAATTAATTGGTGACCATGTTATTTATATGGTCTTGTATGTGGATGATATGTTACTGGTTGGAAATGACAAAGAAATTATCCAGGATTTAAAGACCCATTTGTCCTCCAAATTTGACATGAAATATCTTGGTGCTGCAAACTATATTTTGGGCATGGAAATTAAAAGAGATCAGACAAAGAGCAAGCTCCGGTTAAACTAGAGGAAGTATGTTGAAACAATATTACATAGGTTTAATATGCAGGATAGTAAACCAGTGAGGGTTCCTATTCCTATAGGTGTAAAGTTATCTGCTGAACAGTGTACCAAGACAGAAGAAGAGGAAGAGGACATGTCCCGTGTTCCATATGCAAGTGCAGTCGGTAGCCTGAAGTATGCAATGGTATGTACTAGACCAGACATTGCACATGCAGTGGGAGTATTGAGTAGGTTTATGTCAAAACAAGGGAAGGGGCACTGGACAACACTGAAGCGGGTTTTCAGGTATTTGTGTGGCACTAGTGATTATGGTTTGTGCTACCAAGGAAGACCAGGATTGGACAGAGTGTTGGATATTCGTGGCCTTGTTGATGCAGACTCAGCTGGAGATTTGGATCAGAGAAGATCTACAAGTGGGTATGTGTTTAACCTATTTGGAGGTGCATTCAATTGGATGAGTAAGAAACAATCTATAGTGGCACTATCAACTACAGAAGCAGAATACATGGCAGTCACTCATGCAAGCAAGGAAGCAGTTTGGTTGCAGATATTGTGTTTAAATATGGGGTTAGTACAAGGAGCTATAAGGATAGACTGTGACAGCCAAAGTGCAATTTTCTTGGCAAAGAACCCTGCATATCATTCAAAGACAAAGCACATTGATGTTCAATATCACTTTGTGAGGGATATGATAGAATAAAAAAAGGTGTTGTTGGTAAAGGTGGACACTTTGAAGAATACTGCAGATGCATTGAAAAAATTTGTAAGCTCTGAGAAGTTCTTTTGGTGTAGAGAAACAATGGGCGTTGTAGGGCTGGATAAATGACTAAGCTCTTTGTGGCCCCTATGGAAAGAAAACAACAAGTGGGAGAATGTTGGGTTGTGTTATATTCTTTCCACGACTAGCCCACGTAGTTAACCGAGGGGTTAGAACGGGGTGGAGCCCCCGCTTCGTTGCGCTAATTGCATAGTGGGGGGAGTCACAGGGGGTTTTAAGGGTGCAAGTAACCCCACTCTATAGGGTCTAGGGTAGCGCCCCGGAAAATTTTGGTTTTGGACCCTATATTAGGTTGGGCGAACCTACTTATGGTTTTGTGCATGTTTTTCACAAATGGTTTTAGACGCAATGGTTTTGGTCCATGGTTTTGGACGCGATGGTTTTCGGTCCATGGTATTCGATGCTTTGACATGTATAAATATGTATCGTAACATTGAAAGGAACATAACAAAAAATCAAGCTGGTAGTCCCGGTTTTGGGATCCAGGGGAAAATTTGTGTGTATATGTGTTTTATGTGTTATGCTCTAGCATGGTTTATTTTCTGCGTTTTAGAATTCGTATGCAGGTAATTTCTGTACGGGGTTAAAACCTACACATATCTTCACCATGTCTAGACCCACAGTTGGTGCAAGAACCTGACTTAGTGTTGGCTCCAATTCTACTCCGATGGTCACATCTAGTAGAACATCCCCATGAATCATTCTGACAACCCCCATGCTCCCTTTTATGTTTGGGTTAAGTCTCTCGGATTTTAGCTAGTTGATAAATGATGCTATACATTATGATGTCAGTTGCCCTACTATGCCAACTAAGCTTCCCTCCGACATCCCAAAGTTTGAGGGTAATTCTAGAGAGGACCCTACCAATCATGTCCACTCCTTCCATAGGTGGTGTTCATCCAACTCCATTACCGATGACTCCATTTGTCTTCGGCTATTCCAATGCACGCTCACTTGAGATGCTGCTAAATGGTATGTAGACCAGCCCACCACATCTCATTCCATTTTCGCGACGCTTGCTAAAGCGTTCCTCTCATAGTTTCAGTTACCTCTCTAATACAACACTGGTACGAGGCTATTGACTTCATTCCGTCAGTCCTTTACCACTCACCTTTCTGATCATGTTCAAGAATGGCATAGAAGGAGGAGCACATGTTGTGCCCCTCCCTTCGAAGACCATGTCTATCTAGATTGATTTCTTAGGAGCCATTTATCACCCATTGGAAAATATGTCATGTCCCATTTTCCTTAGATAGAGGAAGAAGCTCTCTAAACCTCTCTAAGATATGACCTGACTTATGCATAATTCGGTTATGTCTATATCATCATTCTATATCTCCCTCGTCCTAGAAGTGCCAATGCACGGGGGCATCTCACCCTGCTGACAGTATCATTGGAACCCTTTCACATCCCTCGCCATATACTCAACAAAGTTATGGCTATCTGCAGGGGGGCACCATTTCCTCCAACACTTATGCCCCTCCTACTAGCAACATGTTTTCAGGGCCCCAACCTGTCTACCAAACCATTTCTCCTCCTTATTCATAGTCGAGCCCCTCAAGCATTAGCGCCACAAACTCCCATGCATCCTCAGCCCCAACATCCACCGCACCCTAAAGGTCAAGTGTTTGTGTAGTAGAGTGCAAGCAATCCCAAAAATTCAAAGAAAAAGAATAAGGGGAAGGGAAACAAGGGTAATTAGAGTAATCAAGGTAATAAACCTAGTAAACCCCAAGGGAACTAGCCTAACACCCACAACGAGCAATAGGGCAGTTAGCCCAAGAAGAACAAGGCTATTCGTACGAACAAGCCTTGTGCATGTTATGGTGTATATGGCCATTATACACATGAGTGTCCTCTCTAACCCTAGATGCACCAAATGTGGGAATCTTAAGCAACTTCTATAGGTCAAAAATCACCTCAGAATCTCGCGCCATCTCAAATAGTAGTGCTAAGAAATCCTTTCCCTTAGGAAGGATTTGTTCTTGCTCAACCTCAGCCAGGTCAAGCATCCCATCCCCCCCAGCCTTCTCGTCCTAGTGACTACCAGATCCATATAATGAATTCTAAAGAGGTCAATCCCTTTGATATCAACCTGCAAACTCGGTTTCGTCAATATAAATATCTATCGACTTTGTCTACAACTCAGTCCAAAACCAAAGCATCTACTGAGCCTCTTACGACAACAAAATGGTTCGCTACATATCCCTCAACCTAAAGTTGAGGAAATTGCTAAGATCCCCAAGGGACCATTATGCTGTAATGTGACTTCTAACTAAGCTTCCCATACATATAGTATAGTAGAAGACTTGGCACAATCACCTGTTTCCATGTCGACATTGGAAGTCCTCCAATCGTGCCCATCTCACAAGAAAGGTCTACTAACTTCTTTAGGTGCAATAGATCCTTCTGATGATCGTTTAGTTGTCTTCCCAGTTGATACATCAGAACATCCCCCATTACCTTCATCTGTTGCATTCCATATACCAGTTCAAGTTCGTAATGTCATCATCTCCCGATGCATTATTGATGAATGTGAATCCACCTATGTGATGTCCACTGCTGTTTAGAAACAACTCAAGTCACCTGAGTTGTCCCCCTCCACCATCACTTTTTCTGTTTGGGATGGATACTCCTCCTAGCCTCTTGGTATGTACCGCAACTATCCAGTGACTCTTGCGGTCAAGAATGTTCATGTAGACATCGAGATTATAGATGCCCCTTTAGATTGCAACATTCTCTTGAGTCGTAGTTACACATATGCCATGTCAGCTATCACATCTGTGGTTTTCCACAAGATGTGCTTCCACCATGAAGGGAAGATCATCACCATCAACCATTTGACATACTATGAGTCAACATCCGTGACCTCCCCCGAGTCCATTATCTCATCAATTTCAGATAAGCAATCTTCAACTCCTCTCACCAATGTTCCACCCGAATTATACAAATATTCCTCATTGTTGGGTGCTTTCTCTGGTCCTCCCCCTCTCATCTTAGAGCCTAACTCTTTGATTGTTTGCATGTTATAAGCATCACGGGGTGCTCTCAAGCAGTCTAGTATATTTTATTTGCAACCAACACCTCAACATCCCACAATTACCATCCCAGCCGAGCCATCTGTATCCACCCCCCAAGACCTTCTCCGTTTGTGGGTGCCTCTCATATGTTACTACCATGAACTGTTCCTTTAGGTCTCAACCATACAGGACTTGTTCCGCCATGACATTAACCTACAAGCTAGATACCTATTTTATTTCCTCCTCCAAGAATATTTTCTGTCCTTGTCATGGATTCATTGGTCCTTCCTAACACGACTTTAGGGATCCCAGTATGGTACATTGACCCCCCTGTAACCACTTTGCCTATTCAACCAAGAACTTATCATTCTTTGACCTTGTCTCAACCAATCCCTAAGGCCCTTGCCACTGCTCCAGTTCCACTGCAACCTCAAAAGGAACCCACTCATGTTGCGAAAGAATCCAGACAGGGGGGCAAAGTCAAGAGGAAAGAACTTAAGGATGAGGCTCCCCAAGCTCCTCCAACCTCCAAGGCCCCAAATTTGTCACCTCCATGCGCTTTGTGTAAAGTTGTTGGGTATGCCACCAATAATTGTCCTAAGGTTCCTCATCTCACACCTTTGGTTCATGAAATGTTCTCTGAGTCAAATATCCCTGATGTCCATGTTACCTTACCGGGTCCAGCCAAGAATCTCAAAACATTATGCAAAAATCACCCTTGTGCCTTGTGAATTCATCATGGTCACTATTCCCATTTTTTCCTTCATCTCGACAAATTTCGCGATTGCCTTGAGGCACTTCACGAATACAAGACCACTCGTAGTAGATCACCTACTTCTCTACCTGTGGATTATGGTACCACTAGTAAACTAGAACAGGTGGACTTTAGTTCCACCATCTTGATCCCTCCCCCTGGTGTCAAGATGACGGACTCCATAGGCCATATCCTTTACCTGTCATCATTCTTGAGATTCGCGCAGGAAAACCTCTCTAAGGTTCCTGTGCGTGCTTCTATCGAACCTCCCTCGTCAGAAGTTGAGTTCTCAAAATCAGTAGATTCTCCATCTACTAGCTCATCGTCTACCATTCCAGATGATGTGTATGTGAACCTTCTTTCTTAGGATGATGCACTAGATACGACTGTCGTATCATGTAGTCAATCTTCCTCCCATGCCCCTATCTTCCATTTTGATGAGGACATCATGGAAGCGATGGCTACCCCTGATTATCCTTGGGATGATATGCACCATCATGCGTACATCCTTCCCTATTTAGAGTCCACCACTCTAAGTACATCCAATACACCCATAGCATACTGGGGGGCACATAGGCTCATACATCTCTGTATCATCCTTTGGAGGATCTCGTGCCAAGTTGGGTCGAGATTCTTGAATCCATTTTTTTGAGCACTCGGAACACAATGGCACTCCACAAAATCCTCCTACTAGAGGGCATCATCCCCACCTTTGCATGCTAGATCAGTGTCCTTCATAACATATGTTTGTGGGCAGTATCCATGCTTGGGGGAATGATGGTTTTCCATTGGCAATCTTCTCAATTGATTAACATAAGTCTCGGCCTAGATCACCACCAAATCTAGGTATGGTCGATTATCCTCCCATTCCTTGGATAGTTTGTCCTACCGCCCTCTTCGGCGAGCCATATTCACATTGCATATTGTAGAGGTTTGATATCATATCTTCAAATATTCTACTCTATGTCCACATAGTCCCCATGTTTTGCTTAGTGGGTGAGAATGATTCTAGACCTCCTCTAGTAGTTCATTCATGTTTTCCTCTTCCTTTAATTCTTCACGAGGAACCATCATTCTAAGAAGCATTAAGGCCATCTTTTGACAGGTAAGGCCACTTGCCTAAAATTCATAGATCCCAATTCCGATGTTTAGTTCATTTGCTATGATCTCCATAAGATTTAGGGCCTTCTCCTCCTCTCAAATTGGAGGGAAAGCACCCTTTTATATGAAAAAACATAATTTTTCTATCATGCATTGAGACCAAACCATAGCTTAGGTTGACGAACCATTAGCACCATTAGAAATCTCTCATTAAGTACTATAATGGATCTTTCTTAGTTTTTGATGATTTGACACTTCATCTGTAAGCCATTTTTCCAAGAAGGGTCATTTCGTTGCCTCTCAAAATCGAATTTCTTCATATGCGACACTTGAACTTTGGGGACCACCTTCCCTTGGCACTTTTCATCTCACATGTCAATTTTCATCATGAGTAACCACCATTTACTCATACTTTCAAGGTCCCCACCAGGCCTATTTTTGTGTCAGTGTCATCAAGTCACCCTTGTTCAGAGCATCCGCGATGAGTCACCCTTGAATCCATGGAGTCTGTTTCATATGCCATTATATCATGTCACAATATTCCATCCATATTTGCATACCATTCATCCTGTCTTGACCATTTTGGCCTTTAGTCATAGTATCCCCCATCCCCTCCAAAGTCAAGTCAGTGATTGCCAGGTCCACCATGCACTTTATGCTCTGACAAGGGAAGCCATATGTTTTTCCCTCAGTCCCATCATTTTAAATTGTCCCTAGTGTCAGTCTATTAGGCACATTACTATTTTCCCTTGTGCCTTAGTTGAGGATCCTCATTGCCTCACCTATTTCGGGCCGTATTATGTCGACATCAACGCATTTATTCTAGAAGAATGACCTAGAGGGTGGTGTATCTTAGTTCGAGCTTCCATTCTTCTTCGATGCCTCAGATCAAGCAAAGGAACTCATTATTTCCCTTTGACTTGGTCATTTTATGGTCTTGATTCATACACTTGATGGTCGAGTGATGCATTAGATTATACCATTGATTTCTATGTGTGTGTGAGACGTTTCAATCCCCATGAGGGGTTGGCCCTTCAAGTAGCCTCCCACATGCCCAAATGCCTTCATATTATGCTACAACCTCAAATGCAGTTCTACAGATTTGATGGTTTCGGTTCCTACCGATCGCAATGTTCATAGCACACATCTTCTTCAGATGATCCATTCCATTTTGTAGATACCTTCCTTGTTTAGTAGTGCTTCTTCGGTTGTTCTACCCTCCCTGCCACCCATTTTCGAGGGAAGGGCCATTATATCTCATGTACTCAAATGATATTTTATTCAATCTTGGCTCATATTTTTCTAGGTGCATTATGTATGTGGGACATATTGTATTATTTTCTGGGTCAGTTATGCTAGCATGTCATGTACCATTCAACATGTACTTCATTTCTTAGTTTTATGTTTCTGGGCGCATCATTATTTTTGTACTAAGTTATCTCAGTGGGTATAGGTATGCCTCCCCTACCTCACCGAGATCTAGTACCACAACATAAAATGAGACTTGCATTGGTCTCACCCCCTCTGTCCCTATCCTCTTTCACTTCAGCTCTATTGGTCTCTCTTTATTTCTCTCTCTCTTTCTCTGACTCCACTTTGCTGTCTAGTGATTGTGTCTTTACAACATACTTCGGTCATACATTTCTCTCCTAAGACTGGTACATTGGCAGGGAATCTGTTATCACCAAAAAAATCATCATCTAGCCTAATTTACTAGATGGATCGAAGTACACCGTGTAAGGCCAATTTTACCATAGTAAAATTTCTTTTACTGTGAGAAATTACTTAATAAACCACATTTGTTAAGTAATTTATAATTACAACCATGGAGAATAATTAAATAAATCACTTTTTATTTAATAATCTTCTGGGAATAATTAATTAAACCACTGTTTAATTATTATTCCTTGTCATATTTGACCCAGTTATGAAAAACAAACAAAGATATCATTAATTATCTCATTTTTCTCTAGGAATAATTAATTAACCACTAATTAATTATTATTCCTTATCAAGTTTGATTAAATCCCTAAGGAATAATTAAATAAATCATTATTTGTTTATTATTCCTTAACCAATTTCTTGAGATGATAAATAAATCATTTATTTATTTATTATTTCTAAATAAAAGTTTAAATATTTTTTCCCTCCTAACCAAATATAATAAAATATTCCAAGTGGTTATTCTAAGAATGGGCTAATAACATTTTATTAATGCTCATTATTTGAGGATAATTCAATATTTTGTTATAAATGTAAGGATTTTCCATTCATTATTCACTTTTGATTATTCTCATTGTTGCACTCATTGTTGTAACTCTGATTATTATCACCGTCGCACACCATTTTTCTTCCATTTGAGTTCCCATTTAGCTCAAACATTTTATTTGTTGGGTTTACACATTATAGAGGAGATAGACTCTATCAAAAGTTGAAAACATTTGAGGATAACCAAGAACCCATCCCTAGAGGGGGATTGGTACCATTTATTTGTTCCCTTCACAGGTGTTATATTAAAATATATTTTTCGTATATCTAGTTTCCATTGGATGATTGGAGTTATTACTGTTTTTTTTACTATTTAACTATGATTGTGGCATACATCAGGACTTTGGCAGGTTTTGTTTCTATCAGTTCCTGCAGATCTACAATGTTTAGCAAGCATTTATATTGTTGAGACTGTTTTTCATCCACAGTCTTAAGTGTTTTCTTTTCATACATCTTTGAGAGGAAAACACTACAACAATAGATCTGAGGGTGCAGAAGGGTGTAGAGTGGAAGCTGGGGGAGTTCTTCTCAAAGGGGAACACCTTACAATATAATTATAGTTATAATTATAATTATTAGTTTTATATTTTATATTTATATTTATTTATGTAATTTGACCGTAGTCAAAATGTTATATTGATAATTATCAATATTATTTATTTTATTTTATTTGATTTTATTTGTTGTTAATTTTACTTTTACATTTTATTTATTTTGACATAGTCAAAATGTTTACAGGGCATTACAACATCTCTCTAGAGGAAATTATTTTTTAATCTAGCCCACATGTAAATGTTTACAAATGTCTACACAACTACAACATATTCTCAATGCTTTTTTGCTTTTATATTTAACTTAAAAAAATGTTATAAAATAAAATAAAAATAAAATATTTTGATTTTGAAAGGAGTTATGGTTTTTGGGAAAGTGGTATTGATAAGTCATGGTACTAGCCCTGGTATTGTAACAAAGCCTATTTACAAGTTAACAATATCCATGGTTAGGAATCTTATTATATTGTATTATTATTTTAAGTATTAATTTAAAAAATGTTATAAAACTAGCACAACTACATTAGTAAATGTGTTTGATATATGTTGAAGGCGTATAACTACTATTAATTAATTAATTAATTATTAATTGATTATTATTAATTAATCACTTAATTAATTAATTATTAAATATTATTAATAATTAATAATTAATTAATATTAATATTAATAATAAAGCCAAGAGAATAATATTAAACCCAAGGGATTAATATTAAAAATGCAAGGAAATAATATTTAACCCAAGGGATAAATATTCTAAACCTAAGGTATATAAACCCTAAGATAAATATTATAATCCCTAAAATAAACATGGTTGACCATGACTGATTTTCATATTGACACAATATTTGTCGCAATGTGACATTGGACTACGTTTGAACATGATTAATTTTAATATTGAGACAACATTTGGCACAATGCGACATTGGACCATGGTTGGGCATAGTTGACCATGGTTGATTTTCATATTGAGACAATCTTTATCACAATGCGACGTTGGACTGTGGTTGACCATGGTTGTCACAATGTCATGTTGGACCAAGAGGCAATCTTTGTCACAATGTGACCATGGTTGACCATTTCAACAATATTTAACAAAATGTGATGTTGGAACATGGTTGACCATGGTTGATTTTCGTATTTAGACAGTCCTATCACAATGAAACATTGGTTGGTTTTCATATTGAGAGAATCTTTGTTACAAAGTGAAGTTGGATCATGGATGACCATGATTATAAACCCAATGGATTTATGTTAAACCCAAATATTAATATTATGAACCCTATGAATAATATTATACCCTATAAATATGAACATTTAGATTAATAAACCCAACGGATTATTGCTAAACCCAAGGTATTATAAACCCGACGAAATAATATTAAACCCAAGGGACAAATATTATAAACCCATAGTATAAAAACCCTAAGATAAATATTATAAACTCAAGGTATGTGAACCCTAAGATAAATATTATAAACCCTAAAATAAACATGGTTACCATGGTTCACTTTCATATTCAAACAATCTTTGTCACAAACCGACGTTGGACCATGGTTGATCATGGTTCAACATGATTTATTTTCATATCGAGACAATCTTTGTCACATTGTGATGTTGGACCATGGTTTATTTTCATATTGAGAAAATCTTTATCAAGATGTGACATTGGACCAGGGTTTACCATGATTATAAATGCAAGGGATTTATATTAAACCTAAGGATTTATATTATAAACACTATGAATAATATTACACCCTAGGAAAATTAATCCTTAGATTAATAAACATAAAAAAATAATATTATAAACCAACAAAATAATAAACCCAAGGGATTAATATTATAAACCCTACGTATATAAACCCTAAGATAAATATGATAAACCCTAAAATAAACATGGTTGACCATGTTTTACAATGTTTTATTTTGATATTGAGACAATCTTTCTCACAATGCAATGTTGAACAATGTTTGACCATGGATATAAACCCAAGGGATATAAACCCTAAGCTAAATATTATAAACCCTAAAATAAACATGGCTCACCACGACTAATTTTCATATTGACAAAATCTTTGTCGCAATGTGACATTGGACTATATTTGAACATGATTGATTTTCATATTGAGAGAACCTTTGGCACAATTAAATGATGGACGATGGTTGGGTTGACCATGGTTGATTTTCATATTGAGACAATCTTTGTCACAATACAACGTTGGACCATAGTTAACCATGGTTGACCATGATTGTCACAATGTGATGTTGGACCAAGAGACGACCTTTGCCATAATGTGACCATGGTTATTGACCATGATTGACCATTTAGACAATATTTAATACAATGCGATGTTGGAACATGGTTGACCATGGTTGATTTTCATATTGAGACAATCCTTGTCACAATGAGACATTGGTTGGTTTTCATATTGAGAGAAATTTTGTTACAAAGAGAAGTTGGATCATGGATGACCACGATTATAAACCCAATGGATTTATATTAAACCCAAATATTAATATTATGAACCCTATGAATAATATTATACTCTAGAAATATGAACATTTAGATTAATAAACCTAAGGGATTATTGCTAAAAATCCAAGGGATTATAAACCCATCGGAAAAATATTTAACCCAAGGGATAAATATTATAAACCCATGGTATAAAAAACCTAAGATAAATATTATAAACCCTAAAATAAACATGGTTGACCATGGTTCTTTTTCATATTGAGACAATCTTTGTCATAAATCGACGTTGGACCATGGTTGATCATGGTTCCACATGATTTATTTTCATATCGAGATAGTATTTGTCACATTGTGATGTTGGGCCAAGGCTTATTTTCATATTGAGAAAATCTTTGTTAAAATGTGATGTTGGACCATGGTTGACCAAGATTATAAATGCACGGGATTTATATTAAACCCAAGGATTTATATTATAAACCATATGAATAATATTACACCCTAGGAAAATGAATCCTTAGATTAATATACGCAACAAACTAATATTATAAACCCAGCAGAATAATAAACCCAAGGGATTAATATTATATACCCTATGTATATAAACCCTAAGATAAATATGATAAACCCTAAAATAAACATGGTTGACCATGTTTTACCATGGTTGATTTTCATTATGA
>APFE031717540.1:3173-15002 GCA_000404065.3 Pinus taeda | reverse complement strand
GTGTCTTCATATGTTGATAGAAAAGCTCCAGGGTCCCAAACCTTAGTTTGTAGTTGTCTAAATGCTCCGTGCCTTTGTTGCTGCTATATGTCTACTGTCTTCTATTTTACTTTCCTCTCCTTGTCAATTAGGTTCAAGTTATGATTGATCATCCTTCCTATTGCTATCGATCTTCTTCATATGGACTGTTTCATCATCAACTTCCATAGCTTTTCAATTTCCATTTCCAACGCGTCCTTGAGCTGGTCCATACTTTTCCACTCACTATTACCTCTTGCTCTTTGTTTTAGGTTGTTGCTGCTATCTACTAACTCTTCAAACTATTGTTCTTCTCTTTGAAGTTGTTGAATTGTATCACTTACTCTTTTTCCTACGCTTACTTTTTCTTCGCTTATTTTTACTCCCTCCCTTTCATCCTTACCCTCTTTCATGGTTATCTCTTTCTGTATTGAATCATGACTGTCCATCATTCTCTCTAGCAATTGAACATCCCTATTCCATGGATTAAATACTTCCACATAATCTTCCTCTTTCATTTTTATTTGGTTGCTCATCTGTGCCAAATTTCCTCCAACATCTGCAACTAAACCTGCACTCACCAAACAATTCTTAAGATAAAAATCATAAGGCTTCTGTGTCTTTTCTTTCTTTGGCAACACATCAATATGTTTCTCTTATTTCTCCTCCTCTATCAGCACATTAGTATGTTGACTCAACTTCTTTAAAGAATTCTCTAAAGTACTCTCAAGACTATTAGTTAGTCTCTCCTCCACATGATATGTTTTAATAATGTATCCCTGTCCTTGTCCACTGTAGTGAACTTCTTCATTCTCATTCAATTTTGATTTTACAGTCTGAACACTTACTTTTTGGTTTTCTAGCCTTTTCTCCAAAAGACTTAACTCATGCCATAAATTTGCCGTCTCACTTGGAATTTCTCCTAAAATCTTTGTACAATCCTCACTATCTTCTTCTTTCTCACAAGTATAACTTCTTGTTAACACTACTTCATTTTGACCCTCCATCTCTATGATAGTTTTAGATGTCTTCCCATCACTCTCCTTTTGGCCATTTAAGAAAATCAATTCCTATTTGTCCTCATCAATAGAAAATTACTTATCATAAGACATAACTATCTTATCTCTACTGAAGATATTTCTTCCACTAAGAAAGGAATTTATGAACTCCTTTTGCTATAATAACTCAACTTGATCTTCATTTGAAAGATAGTCATCATCATACTTTACTTGGAAAATTCCAGGTTCATTAAAGACAGTTCCATAAGATGGTTTGTCTTCTGCAATACTTGCATTCACACATAACTTGTTAGTTGTAAAACCACAAGACCTCATGATCTCATTTGATGATTCAATCACCAAGTCCTCCTATTATTCCAAGTCCTTTACATGACGCAAAAATATTTCAATGGTCTTCACTTCCATCTCATCAAGTCCTTCAATTGATTGCTTGATATCCTTCTCTACTTCTTATTTCATAAAGTAATTTAGATTATGCTTGTATTCTTCCTCCTTTATGTCATTATCAACAACTTGTCCTTCTTCACATGTTTCAACTACAACCATACACAAATTATCATATTTAAAGTCATATGACCCTTTGGTCTCACTTGAAGTTTCAGTCTTCAAGTCTTCATCTTCACCCAGAACTTCACCCTTCTCTACTTCACAAATGGACACATCCATTTCCAACTTAGCCTCTCTGAGTTTTTCCATCAACCACTTTACTTGCTTCTATCGTAGCCTTCTCTGTAACTTATGCCACTTCACTGGATTTTTATTCAAGAACAAACCTAGTCTTTAGCTTTCCTCAAGTATCATCATTAATACATTGAGTTGTTCTTTCATTGCAACAATCTCTTTGTAAATTTCCTCTTGAATCATCCTCTTGCCATTCGCCTTGGCATTCTCCTTCTTCACTTTATTTTGATGTGGCTTCCCTTAGAACCTCCACTATGACTGTCAGTAGTCATCTTCTTCTCCATCTCTATCAATTCCTCACTCATTCACTATGAGCTAGATTAAAGCCTTTGCAATAGCAAGTCCTCCCTCCTGCCACTTACCTCACCAAGCTTTCCTTTGTACTTGGTCTTTTGGCAACCTCTTGGTTCACTATCTCTGGAAACTCCTTTGAGAACCTCTCTCTACTCCTTCTAGGCTTCAACTCATCCGCATCATCTAAGAACACAATTTTCCTTTTTATCCAACCTCTGTTGAAATTCCTCAAGGTTCTCCAACATTCTGCTTTCATTCAATAACTTTTACCCGCTTCTTTTATCCCTTAGCAATTCTACCCACATCCTCTATGGAATTTCCTTTGTGAGCTACAACAATACATCTACATGATCTTGTTCTAGAATTCACTTGCACTTTCAATTGATTTTTCTCTCTTTCTTTGCATTTGCAAATTCTCCCAATATTCTAATATACTTTATCTCTGTGTGCCTACTGTTTGTTAGATTAAAATATAATCACTTCTTTCCTGCATACACATCTTAAAACATAACTCTGTTCTAAATTCTTTTCAAAGAATTTTTCACACATAATTTCTTTGTGCTTCTTTACCAAATGTCTCAACCACAATTCTTCTCTGATACCAAAATGATGCCGGGCCAAGCCAACAATACACATAGTATGAATATAAAATGCATAATCTCATCTGGTCCCATAATTTCTATTACCTTGCCTAGTCATTCATTCATAGGTTAAGGTTTAAGGCCCTTTAATTGAATCTCATGCAGAACGATTTAATAACTAACCCCAGTTTGACCTTTGTTAATTATTTTTCACCAAACCTTATAACTCAACCCTTCAACCTTTATAACGACTTTGGTTAATTCTATACCCGCACATATTAACCAAACCCCACTCTACATGCCAACTCATCATATATCGCAATCATGGAGTTTCAATGGACTCAATAGAATATGCATTCAGAAATCCCAATTCGTGATATGTGATTGCTCTTTCCACTTTTGACTTCATCGATCAAATCAACTACTATTGCAATATCGCGGATCACGCCAACATGTGACTTTATCGCATTCCTAAGATTCCTCCTCTCGCATGTGATAAACGTAACCAGACTTGAAATAAAATAAAATTGTGCCCATAACCTTCTCGGGTCTGCTCTGGCCTAAGCCTTATCACTTCAATCTCCACCGTCGATCTTATCTTTAATCGGATGGTTGATGTCTTACCCAATCAACACAGCCACTCAGTGATCCTACATCGTAGACCAAGACCCATTTGATTTGACAGTCTGCGGCCCTTCAACTAGCACGCAGGTTAATTACATGCCTAATACCATAGTTGACTATGACGTAAGCATTGACTAATGAGATCAATGGTTAAAATTGAGTGCGGGCCTTCAACCACGATCAAGGAATCCCATACTCTCCTAACCCCCTGCAATTTCTAATCGCCATCGATTTACCAGATCTGTCGATCTAACGATCCAGATCGATTTCCATGATTCACCTTCCGAAAGTACTTGGATTTAATCTCTGTCGTTGATTTCTTTCTCTTATGTTGTACGACTTAATCTTGGTTGCCCATCGCCTTCAGCCTCGTCATTGATCTTTAGATCCGATGACTCCTGTGCGTTGTTACCTCATTTCTTTATCCTTCTCTTTACTTTGTTTCTATGTCATTTCTTCAGTGTTCTTCTGTGGTTTCAGCTTTCTTCCAGGGTTTTGGTCCTTCACTCTTTTGCCACACAATTTCCTCCTAAGCTTAACTCTGATCACACCTTTATGCTTCATTCACCTTCACTGTAACATTAAAGGCTTCCTCCTGTACTGTCGGTGTGTACAATGCCCTAACACCTCTCTGTTACTCTTCTCTGTATTTCACCTTTGATTCTGCACCTACAAATTATGTTACGTAGAACTTACTCTTGTTCACACACATATTATAACTAAATTACTCCATACACACACATAAACTTAGAATCAAGTTGTTTGTATTAATAAAAATGTACTTACATAGTTTCTTTTCTTAGGCCTAATTTCCCATATCAATTGCCTCTGTTTCACAATCTGCCCATAGGTTTACAATCAAACCTCTAACAACTATCTTGACTTGACTAACTAGCTAACCTCTAACTATCCCTTTTAGTATTACATTTATACCAAAGGATTCTACAACCAATTCGTGGTTTAGATCCATAAACTTCTCAACAAACCCTAAAATCTCTTCCTTATCTCTAAGGATCCTCTCTAATCCACAAAATCATGAACTAGTTCCTAATCTAAGATTTACAATTAATTCTCAAGTCTCTCAATCTCTCAACTATCCTAATTCTCTCATGTTCTCCTACATTTGAGAACATTTACAATGTGCTTCATAATACTTAATTAATTCCTATTTTCATTAAAATCACTCGAAACATAAGTAATTACATTGATTCAATTCTTAGGAAACCAATGTCCTTAAAATACAAGACCCCCCTATGTCTACTAAAATACAATGATATTATTTAGCTGAATCCTCTTGCATCACATTCACCAACAAGGATTCGTAGGCCCACTAATGCAACACAATATTGGCTTTACCGCAACCCAAAATTTGGCTCAGGGGTCACTAAGCCAATGGCTTGACCTTGATTCACAGTCTGGTTCAGGGACCATTGGGCCATGTTCTCTATCTTTTGGAGGTCCACCTCACTCAGCTTTGAATCCATTCAGAAATCCAACTCAACTAAAACATGAGAACCCCATCTCACCATGGCTATCCAAAAATAGCAATGCCAGGCTAAAAACACACTTATAACCCATGCCATAATAGCCAAAAAAGCCACATGCAATACCATGCATGCCAAATCTAGCAAGGACAATACACATGAAAATTGATACCTGCAAAGAATCGTATTGTAGCTGCTTGATTCTGTGTCTCCCTGCTTGATCTTTGCTTCCTCTTTCCTTATTTTCCTTTCTTGATCCCATGCATAACCATAGAAAAATCTTGAGCCAAGAACTTACACTGGCTAAGAGCTTAACACTGAAAATAAGAAGCTTTCCAACTGATCCTTTGAAGCCTTTTTATCCATGAGGCCTCTCTTTTATTCATTTTCCAACATTTTCCTTCAATTTCCTCCTCACATGCGACCTGTGACCTTTCATGTCCTTTTTCTCCTAATTTTCATTATTTTCATAAATAAATGTGCCAAAAATGCCATTTTTCCTTTCCAAAGCCTTAGCCATTTCCTATGCCAATTTCCTTAGCCATAAACACCCAAATGAACACCCCCTAGGATGTCCTACCCACCATTCATCTTGGAATATGTGTTCCATCATCTATGGTCTTATATATTTTTACATGAGTCTTTAACCATGGTTTACAAAAGGTAACTGACTGCTAACTATCTGGTGAAATAATTTTCACTCACGATCTTTCATTAAATTCCAAGATTTACCTTTTCCCAGGATAAAAGAAAAAATTAACTTTAAACATCAAAATTATCGTTAGGCTTTTCCATGAAGCCTATATATTCTTAAGTCTTTAAATAGTAAAGTAAATATAAGTAACTTAATAGATATTTACAATGACAGAGGATGTTACATCTTCCCCCCCTGGAGTGTAACATCGTCCCTAGTCTTAATTGGTCCTTCAAATAGGGAAGGGTAAGCTTCCTAGATAAAAATGGCATCCTCCTAAGCGGGCTCCTTTGGGCTAAAGTGCCTCCACTACACTTTAACTTGGGTGATGGCTCGCCTCCATAGAATTATTTCTCTCTGGTCAAGAATACATTAAGGCTCTACTAGGAACTCTCCATCTGGTTTGACCTATAACAGAACCATATTATTCAATTAGTTTATGCCATTTATCAATGAAGTATTATTCATATATAATTAAATTTTCCTTTCACATTTTACCTATATATCTTGCAATGAATAACATGTCTAGGATCATATACATATCTCTTTAATAGTGAAACATGGAGTACATTAGAAATTATTATATGATTGGGTAGTACCAACCAGTATGCCACTAGTCTAATTCTTTCCAATATATAGAAAGGACCAGATAATCTGGGGGCAATTTTTTCACAACCACCCCATATTAAGGTACTCTTCTTTGGTTTGAATCATATATATATGTGATCCTCAACCGTAAATTCCCAATAATTTCTCTTTTTGTCAGCATAAGACTTTTTCCTATCCTGGGAAGCTTTCAAGTTCCCTCAGACTTTCTTCATAGTTTGCTCCATTTTCACTAACATGTCTAGACCTAACATTATTCTATTTTCTAGGCTATTCCAATTAGAAGGTTTCTTACACCTTCTCCCATATAAAATCTCAAACAGGATCATTTTTAAGGACTCATGATAATTACAGTTATATGCAAATTAAACCAAATGTAAATACTCTTCCTATTTGGTGGGTTGTTGCATGACTTACATTCTTAACATGTCTTCTAGTACTTTATTTATTCATTTAGTTTTCCCATTTGTTTGTGGATGGTATGAAGTACTAAAATGTACTTGAGTTCCTAATCTGGTAGAGAGAGCCTTCTGGAATGCATAAGTAAATTTTACATCTTTGTCTGAGATAACTACCTTTGGTATGCCATGCAAGCAGAATGCTTCCTCCATGAAATTCTCAGTAATCTAGACAATCTTGTAAGTAGATTTTACCGGAATAAAATGAGTTGTTTTCCTGAGTTTGTATACTACAACCATGATTGAATGCCTCTTAGATCTGGGTAGTCCCATTATAAAATCAGCTATAATGACTTCCCATTTCCACTCAGGAATTAGTAGTGGATGGAGAAGACTAGTAGGGTGTTGGTGTTCAACGTTAAATTGTTGACACTCTAAACATTTAGCTAAATATTCTACAATATCTCTTCTCATTCATGGCCAAAAGTAATATTTATTTTATTGCTGAAAGTAGTTTTTGATTGTGAGGGTGGACAACATAATGACCTCTGTGAAATTTTTCCAAAATCAATTGCCTAATTTAAATCTAGTTGGGGACATATACTCTCCCCTTAAAAGTTAGTAGATGATCCTCATTGATACTATATTCAGGTTGTTTTCAAGATTTATTGGTATGATGGGCTTCTTGCCATAAAAACTTATATTCTAGGTCTTTTTGAGCAGCGTCTTTAATTTGTTCCAAAAATTTAAATTTTATTTGGTGGTAGTGAAGTTTATACATACAATGCACCCTTATAGTTAATGCACCTGCTACACAATTTTATTTTCCCTTTAGATGTTTAATTTCGAATTTGAATTCACTAAGAAGTGAATTCCATCTCCCTTGATGGGAATTCAAGTTAGGCTACTTAAAATAACTTGTTTTTCTATTATGATTTGTCATCAGTAAAAAAAAATTCCCAATAGATAATATCTCCATACTTTCAATGCATCGACTACAATAGTTAAATTGAAGTCATAAGAGGAATATTTATGCTCATGTTCCTTCATCATAATTCATACACTATCACTTTCCCATCCTACATCAGCATCCCACCATCCCTTCTTGACAGACATCAGTGCAGACCAAAAATTCCTTGTTTGGGTAAACAATATTTAACATGGGCAAAGTGGTTAATAATTGTTTCAAATGCTCAAAACTTTGCTCGTAATGGGTTGTCCACATTAAAACCCTTCCTTTGTTTTGTATGGAAGTAATAGGGTAAGAAATTTGAAGAAACCCCACGATAAATAAACAATAGTACCCTGCTAGACCCATGAAGGATCACATGTCTACTAATTTTTGGGTAAATTCCACCCCATAATGGTTCCTATCTTTTCAGGGTCAGAAATTATACCCTATGTTGAAATGACATGCCCCGAGTATTGGACTTGGTCCCTATAAAGATCACACTTGCTAAATCTAGCTTAGAACTGATGTTGCAATAAGACTTGCAACACTATTCGTTGATGTTCTTTATGTTCCTATAGATTTCTGGAATATACCAAAATATCATCTATAAATAAGAAAACAAATTTGTCCAGAAACGGGTGAAAGATACCATGCGTTAAACTCATGAATGTTCTTGGTGCATTGGTCAACCAAAATTGTAAGACAACAAACTCTAATGTCCATAACAGATTCTAAATGTCGTCTTACATATGTTCTCCTCCTTTACTCTAATTTGATGGTAACCTGATTGTAAATCGATTTTAGAGAAGATTGTAGCACCTTTAACTTGATCAAATAAGACATCAATTCAAGGAATCAAGTACCTATTCTTGATAGTTAGATTCTTTAGCTACCTATAATCAACGCATAGTCTCGAAGTGCCATCGTTTTCCTTACAAACAACACTAGATCTCCCCAAGGTGATACACTTGGGGAATGTATCCTTTGTCCAACAACTCTTGTAATTGAATTTTGAGCTCTATTATCCCAAGTATACTCATATGGTATGGAGCTTTTGACATTGGGACTACTCCAGTGACCAACTCTGTTGTGAAGGCAATATTCCACTTTCAGGACATTCCTGGCATACTCTCAAGAAACACATCAGCAAAGTCTTGGATTACTGGTATGTTTCTAAAGAAGTTTTCTTATATTTAGTATTAAATACCAACTTGGACAACATATATTAAGCATCCCTTCCTAACACATTTTCCTAACTGATAGGTTGTAATGGAAGCAATTTTATTGGCTTTTAACCCGTGGATTTATTTCCTGGAGTCATCATCACAAAGATAACTAATATAATTTTCTTTGCAATTAACTACGGACCAATTCCCTTCTAACCAGTCCATTACAATAAACATGTCATAATATTGCAGTGGAAATATATTCAAATTAATCTTAATTTGTTGCCTTCCTATTTTAATAGAGCAATCAGGTACCTTAGTAGTCACCCTTCTCCTAGCTCTAGTAGCTAGTTGTACCAACGAAGGGTTTTTAAATTTACGAAATTGTAAATGAAATTTTTCCACTACCTTAGGGCTAACATAACTTAGACTTGTTCCTGGATCTACTAAAATAGACACAGTCTAGTTAAATAACTTACTTTCCAACTCTGTCATGGTAGGTTGGTAATCTGCTTGATGATCTTCCAAGGCAGCATTGATCCTTGGTAAGCTCCTTGTCACTTCACCAATTGTAGAAGCTTCTTGTATATTGACAACTTGTTCCATTATAGCATGATGGGGACAATTTTTTATAATAATGGGGTTCCCCACAACCCCAACATTATAAGGGGTTTTTTGTGTTTGACCAGGTTTTGGCTTGCTTGTTGCTTCTATTTGTCTAGGCTCATTTTCTAATCTAGTTCTCTACTATTTTTCCTAGAATGCCTATTCTACTGACCTTTATATGCAGACTTAAAATTAGTGTTCTTTGCATTTTTTGTATTCTGAAAAAAAAAATGCCCCTTTTATCTCGCTAGGTCTTACTACTTTCTCCCTTCTATCTCATTTGCCAATAGAAAATTTGTTTCTTCTAAATTGTCTCATCCATTTTCTTGGGGTTATTGAATTCTAGTCTCTCCTTCATTAATGTAGGCACAGTATTAATAAGGCCTTGAACCTTACCCTTCTCCTCACATATATATGGTACATATCTTAGTAGGGATGCAAACTTGGTCATAAATTCATCCATAGTCAACTGTCCCAATTTTAGGTCATGAGACACCTTGGCTTTTTCATCATTGTTATAGACATTTTTGGGCACTTCAACCCAAATCATAAATGTCCATAAATTGAGGGATCCTAAGTCCCTAAAAGTGTTGCTTCAATGCCTAAAGGAACAAGGTCAACTGAAAACTGCTCATAGATGGTCAAAACTGGACCATACTGAAAGCTAAATGTAAAGGGTGCGATGCATATCACCTTCCCAGTATACAAGGTGCGATGCATACTAATTCTCTCCTCTATAGGGTGCGATGGTCGGGAATGGACAAATGGCAGGGACAAAAAAGCGAGGTGGAAGATCATGGAATCTTCTAGAAGCTTCCCCTCTGACACTTGCCTCTCTATTTTCGACCAGGGATGAGTAAGAGATCATCATTCTCCAAGTGAAAGCAGGAACTATCAGAGAGAAGACACTAATCAAGATCCCAGAAGATGACTCACCTCTCTGTAATCATCTATATATGGATCCCTCATCACAGAGATTCGGAGGCTGGAATTTTGTATCTTATAGAGAAGTGTTGTTGGTTTTCTAGTGTACATTCATAGTGTTGGGTGATCTAAGCTTTGCTTGAGGTGAAGAAGGGCTTCTTAGCTAGAGGATGATGCTAGGTCAGAGCACATGGTTGTAATTCTCTTGCTACTTTTCATCTTAATAAAGCTATTCTTGTTTCTTTCCATATTCTTGTGTAATTGTTTATATATGCATGTATATGGTTAATACACATCTGATCCTGTATTATTTATGAATTTAGATCCTTGTTTCTTGGATAGTAGTATGTTTCTATGATTCCACAGGGTTTTTTACAGCTAGGCAGACAAAGAAGAAGCGACGAAGCTCTATCAAGAAGGAGAGGAAATCAAGCGCAAGACTCAGGTTGGTCTTCTTGGTTCTCCTCTTTCCTATTTTCATAAAATAAAACAATAGTAGACTTTGATTGTTTGTTTCTAAGATAGCCACCCATATTAGTGGGAATAGTAGCATCCGAGTGGACACTATTCCCGGATAAAAAAATGGTGACTCCACTAGGGAGCGACTAGATTACTTGTTAGCCTATCTATCCTTGTTTCTTTTATAAACTTACAGATAGAGCTTGAAGTCAAGCCAGCTAGCCTTCGAACTGCATTTGTTATACAAATGCAAAGTAGATCAATGTTGCTTTAGTCTATCTTTGTGTTTTGTTTATGACTTAAACAATAGATCTGTGAGCAATCTAATTGCCCTAAGTGGTGGTTCTAGTAACCTCTTAGATCACCCCTGTGTTTTACATACACTGATCTTTACTCACTTGGCCTAAACACCTGAACTAGATTACAAATTGTGAGTGAAAACCTATTTGAAGTCTCGCACTGCTACCATCACGCCCTGCCTTTAAGGCAGTCTGTATGGATCGCACTTCCCGAGTGCAGTAGGTGCGTTGCATACTGATTTCGCTGTGTAATAGGTGCGATGGTCAGGGAGGGTTAACTTTACCTTGAGACTGTGGATTTTTCTCACTGTTTTCAGTCCTATTCAAGATTTTTGCTGTCTATAGTTAGTGTACTTCTGTGAAAACCCCATTCTCTTTCTTTATTCTGCCTCCTTAGTGCAAAGAACTATAAATGTTTTTTATGTATTGTGTGTCATTTTTAGTTCTATTTTGCAAAAAAGTAGCATAGTCGAATTGTCGTCCCTAGATCTGAAAGTGTCGTAGTTGTCGTTTTCAGTTTTAGGAAGCAATCCCATTGTTCTTGATAGTCGATTATAAAGTTACTATTGCATAGGATTTGAATTAATAGTTTTCAAGTGTCTAAAAGCAATTTTCATTTCAAAATCGCAAAGTGTCTCTCTTGCTTTCACTTCATTTTGAAAAGAGAATTTTGTTGAGTATTGTCACTTTAAAAGTAATTCAGATTTGCACATAGCTCTCTTAATGTCATTCACACATTAAGAAGGCTGAAAACAAATACATGCATGTGCAATTGCATTTTGATTGCTTGGCTTGATTTAAGACTGTGCATTTAGCGTGTGCTCTGTTCTCTGTGAAGAAAAGATTCTTGACTTTCTTCCCTTTAGTAGCTAGGATTTTCATTGTTGAAAGAAGATCAAACGTTTGTTTATCATCTTAGACTGCATTTTAGGAATTATATACACATCACATGGTTGACCTTGTAAAGCAAATTGGTTAAGCCAAGATCAAATGAAAATTTAATTCAATGGAATTCTAACAACAC
>APFE031717536.1:18827-105657 GCA_000404065.3 Pinus taeda | reverse complement strand
AGTGGCAGAGAATGAATTGAAAATGGACCCAGAGAAGATTACAGCAATCATGAGTTGGCCGTCACCAATGAGTTTATTCGAGGTACGTAGCTTTCACGGTTTAGCGAGTTTTTATAGAAAGTTTATCAAGAATTTTAGTGAGATCTGTGCGCCAATGTTAGAAACCATCAAAAAGGCCAGTCAACCTTTTTGTTGGACAAAAGCGGCAGAAGACAGTTTTCAACTTCTGAAACGGAAGATAACAGAGAGGCCAATCTTGAGGCTGTCCGACTTCAGCAAACCTTTTTAGGTCCGATGTGATGCAAGCGGGACAGCTATTGGTGCTGTACTCAGTCAAGAGGGCAGACCTGTGGCATTCTTTAGTGAGAAGCTAAATGAAAGCCGACAGAAGTATTCGTCATACGATAAAGAATTCTATGCAGTAGTTCAAGCCTTGAAGCACTGGAGGCACTACTTACTCGGCAGTGAGTTTGTCTTGTTCTCTGATAATTCTGCGTTACAGTACATAACACAGCAACACAAATTGAACCACAAGCACGCCAAGTGGGTGGAGTACCTACAAAGTTTTACTTTCGTGCTAAAGCATATAAGCGGAACAACCAACAAAGTGGCAGATGCTTTAAGCAGAAGAGTTTTGCTCTTACAGGAAAGCGGCATACAAGTAATGGGGTTTGAATATTTGAAGGATTTGTACCAGATGGACGCGGATTTCAAAGAAGCCTTTGAGGCATGCCAGAATCCTGTTTTACGAAATACAAGCCCATGGCTGGATTTTAATTTGCAAGACGGATTGTTATTTCGTGGAGGACAGCTTTGTATTCCAAATTGTTCGATGAGGGAAAATTTAGTGAAAGAGAAGCATAGTGGAGGTTTGGTAGGACATTTTGGCATTGATAAAACATTGGAACAGCTACGACACTTTTACTACTGGCCGAAAATGAGTCGAGACGTACAGAGGTATGTAACCAGATGTAAAATCTGCCAACTGGCGAAAGGGCACAGCCAGAATGCTGGGTTATATACGCCCCTACCAGTTCCAAGCAGACCTTCGGATTCAGTCAGCATTGACTTTGTCCTAGGATTGCCCAGAACGCAGCGGGGATATGATTTAGTGATGGTGGTGGTGGATAGATTTTCCAAAATGGCTCATTTCATTCCGTGCCGGAAGACTAGCGACGCCACTTACATAGCACACCTCTTCTTCACAGAAGTAGTTCGATTACATGGCTTACCGAGGACTATAGTTTCAGACAAGGATGTGAAATTTACGGGGCATTTCTGGCGCACCCTGTGGAAAAAGCTAGGCACACAGTTAAATTTCAGCTCCGCGTATCACCCGCAGACTGACGGACAGACGGAAGTAGTTAATAGAAGTTTGGGCAATTTATTGCGAAGTCTGACCGGAGAAAACTCGCAATTATGGGATCGAGCTCTAGCCCAGGCCGAATTCGCTTACAACGATTCGCCTAACCGGAATACTGGACTAAGCCCATTCCAGGTATTGTATGGTATGCATCCGCGGGGAGTACACGAATTGCGGGACTTAGGACAGCTGGAAAGGAGGAGTGCAGACGGGGAAGATTTTGCCGAGGCAATGAGTGAACTGCACGACAAAGTTAAAATGAAATTACAGGACAACACACTGAAATATAAACAACATGCAGATGTCAAGCGGCGTGAGGTACATTTCGAGGTTGGAGATGAAGTGCTTGCGCATTTGCGTCGGGAAAGGTTTCCTAAGGGAATGTATAACAAACTAAAGTTAAAAAAAATCGGCCCATGCAAAATCCTTCGCAAGTTTTCAGCGAATGCATACGAAATTCAGCTGCCACCTGATATAGGCATATCGCCCATATTCAACGTGGCAGATCTGTTTCCGTATCATGCCCAGGCAGCAGATGAAAACATGGTACAGCCACAACGGGACACCCAGTTCGAGAGCAGTCTTTGGAAGAAACAGTTACCGTCGGTTAAGACTCACGAAATTGAAGGAATTATCAACACACAGGTAGCTAAACGGACGCGTAGAAAAGAGTATCTACGCTATCTTGTCAAGTGGAAGGGTCGTCCCCTAGAGGACAGTTCCTGGCTCGACGAAGCACAGATTCAAAGGGCAGGTTATTCGGTGGAGGAGCTCATGGAACGGAGCCATGAGAACTCTCTTTTACCCCGGCAGCCTGATGCAGGAGCATCTGGTCGACAGGGCGAAGACCGAGACGGGACACCCAGAGTTTCAGAAAAAGACTGGGAAGGCTAAACAAATCGACATGGGACAGCAAGACTGTCAGTTTCTTTTTAAATTTAATTTTATTTCCTCTGTCAGAGTCAACTACAGTTATTTAAAATTTCTGTTAGGTAATTTTAATTAGTTTATTTTATTGTAGCTGTCAGTGAAATTTGTAATAAGTAGAATTAGTTTATTTCAAATAATGTACACAGTCACCTTTGTGGGGCCAGTGACAGAGTAGTTAGAAGTCAGGTTCATAACTGACAAACAAGAAACTGAATGAACTTATTTATCTAACTGTTTGTAAACGGGTAAGGGGAGACAGTTACCAACCGAATCATCTCGGTGGTATAAAAGACCAAATCAAATGCATTAAGGGGGTTCAATTCAGCAGCTAAGCAATCAAGAGAGAAACATTATTATTATTATACCGAAAGACAAAACTTCATTCCTCTTATGTATTTTCCTCATTTAGAAATTATTGTACACGAAAGAATGAACCTACATTCTGAGTAATCTTTATTTCTGAGAATTCGAAATTCTATGTACATTACTGTAATCAAAATAGCAGTATCGAAAGACATTAATCTACAACAAATATATGTAAACAATTGCATAGGTAAGTGGACATGCAGGTGAACAATTACAAGGAGTAGTTTCAAGTTACCGTGCGTAGAGTAACAACAGACAAAGCAACAGTCACAACTAACCGAGTATGGAGTGAAAAGCATGCAAACGACAACAATTAACCAAAGAAAGGAGCGAACGACCGTGAGGCCTCCAAACCAAGTCCGGGTAAGGAACCAAACCCACAAACAATTGAATACGAATTCAAGATTTACAAATACACGTATATTATAAATGTTGGTCTGTGCCAAATAGAAAATTTACAGTCAAATATATGACGAGGGTCGAACCCTCTTCGCTTTAAACAAGCATAACCAAAAATACCAAGACCCATACATAATATACAGACGAGTAACAGACTCTAACGGAAGCTGAAGCTTACAGTAAACTGGTACAGATGAACAATGTCGTATAAGGCCAAAGACCATAGGTTTTCTAAGAACTGAGATCATACAGAGCTACAGGCAGACTTAACACTAAAACAAATAACAAACAGAAGACGTAGAGCTACCCGGGAACGTGAGACCGTAGCCTATTGTAGACGCCCATAGTGCCGCCACCTGTAACAGTCAACCAAACAAAGCCACAGAGTTAGGGCTTGAGGGAAAAGCAAAATCCCGAAACTTACAAGTTACCATAACCTTACCAGAAGGAAAAATAAGACAAGTGCAGAGGTAAGGGTTTACGAGAAGGGAAATTACATACCTGAAGGTGAACGGGCTCCATGTCGCTGAGAACCCACCTGACCACAGAGGAGCTAGACAGGTTAGCAAAGACCCAATAAGCGAAAACGAGTTTATAACAGGTAAATCAACTTACCAAGTTGGATGAATCGAATTGTCCGATGCCGAGAGTAACAGGCCTTCGAGCATGCATTGTTCCTGAGTAGAACGAGGTTGCCCAGACGGATAAATAACTAGAGAAGCACCGTAAGTGAACAAACAAACCAGCAAACTCAGATAAGGAGCAAGTTGACAGAGAGACCCGAGGGAAAACCAACAACTGAGACGCGGAACAGAGCTAAACTTACCAGAGTAAACGAGAAACAAAGGTACCGACGGAACCACGGTGGAAAACCACATCCTCAGACCAGAAAATCACTAAACGCGACCAAATACCGATAAATTCCTCTAACACAGAGCCGAACCAAAACCAGTTGCAGAGCGACGAGTTCACCACATCAAAATGACCAGAAGCGCGAAAGACATCAACCAAAAACAGGAACGGGAGGATTAGGGTTAACCCTTAATCGAGGTGGACAGGTGTAAGCTGGAGGAGCAGCGAAGTACCAAGGGGTAGGTCAGCAGGTATAGGGATAATAAATTGCAGGCCAAATCAAAACCGATTAAAAATCACGCATAATCAATTTACCAAATCCGGAGGTACCGTGTTGAGTGAGTCGAGGCAGGGCCACGTGGACGGGCCACATCATAGAGCTACATGAAGGCAATGTATTAGGACATGAGGAACAGGGAAGTGCACGAAGTGACCTGTGTGCAGGGACAAATAGTTGGACCAGCAGAACATCTCAGACATCTCAAGGATGTGGAAACCTGGTTCTAGCACTCTCCCATACTACTTTGGGTGAGACCTCAGTCTGCAGTCTACAGGCTGTTGCCGAAGGGCCAGTAGTACAAGAATCTGTTTGGCTAATTAACTCCGAACCTGAGTCAGGTCCCAAAAAGCCAACAAATGGTTCTATTGCCAGGACCAGGATCTGCATAGAGATGTATGATGTGGTATCATTGGAATCTAACAAAGAAAGGAATTGAAGATTGGTTGGATAGGAAGATTCACGAGTTTGTGGTGCAAGAAGATAGGAATCTACGACTGTCAAACTGGAAGCATCGGAAGATAAGATCACATTTACTATCGATCACTGGCTCGATTGAGTCATAGGAGGATTCATCACCGAATTCACGGTAGATACTTTAGTTAGTTATAGTGAGGCAGAACAACGCTTCCTCGAAAAGACTGCGAGGTAAGTATGTTAAATCTTTGAACACTTGGGTTAATGTTAAATCTTTGAACACTTGGATTAAAATGTTACTGTGTGAAAAACAAATTATGCGAATAAATTGATGTTTGGGGCTACGCAAAGTGGGAGAATATACCAAAACAAAGGTAGCACAAAACTAGAAACTAGCCCCTTGATTTCACCTCTGTGATGGGGTGAAGAAGAGCTTGTGAAGGTCTCGCCAAGATGTGTGATCAATCTGATAAGGCAGCGAATTCTGCACATACCACTCCCACCCACACCACCGCCAGTTTCACTATTTCCACCCCCGTCTTCACCCATACCACCTCTACCACCACCGCGAAGCAGTATGGCAAGCACGATAAAACTACAAGTGTTCAAGGGAGTGGGAAATGAAGATCCAGACTAGTTTTTGTTTGTGATAAAAATTGTATGGGAACCACAGGGAATCATGAATGACAATATGAAGAAGGCAACGTTGGTCAGCGCTTTGCAGGATCATGTGCTGACCTGGGACATTAAGCATTCCAATGACAATCTGAATGTTGGGTTTTGTTATATTCTTTCCATGACTAGCCCATGTAGGTAACTCGATGGTTAGAAGGGGGGCAGAGCCTCCCCTTTGTTGCGCCAATTATGTAGTGTGGGGGGGGAGGGAGGGGGGGTTCACAGGGGGTTTGAGGGATGCAGGTAACCCCACTCTATGCGGTCCGAGGCAATGCCCCAAAAAATTTTGTTTTTGGACCCTATATTAGGTTGGGTAGACCTACCTATGGTTTTGTCCATGATTTTTCGCACATGGTTTTGGACATTATGGTTTTTGGTCCATGGTTTTGGATGCGATGCTTTTTGGTCCATGGTATTGGATGCTTCGGCATGTATAAATATGTATTGTGACACTGAAAGGAACATAATGAAGAATCAAACTGGTAGTCTTGGTTTTGATATCCAGGGAAAAATCTCTATGTATATGTGTTTTGTGTGTTATGCTCTCGCATTGTTTATTTTCTATGTTTTAGAATTTGTATCCAGGTAATTTTTGTACGGGGTTAAAACCTACACCAAATATGGGGATCACAGATATCCAAGTTGCACTAAACAAAGAATCTAGTAGGCCAAAGTCAGAGGCACAATCGATCATTAGCTTTAAGGAAATCACAATGCTACCAGGAAATACCACTTGGGAGTTGGATCAAAGATTGAAGTGCACAATTCACGAAGCTAACATGACATTAACAGATGGGAAACATCGTGAATGGTTTGTAGCATCATTAACGCTGCATCTACGGAACGCGCTGTCAAAACAGACGTTAACAACTTAGGTCGAGGCTTTGGAGGTCACGATGAGATTGCACGAAACTTCGATACAAGATCCTAGCCTAGGAGTTCAGCAGATTCAGGCACAGTTGAAAAACTTTTTCCTTGAGATGAAAAGTTTGAAACAGCACAGGATAACTCACCCAGAAGTGCGTGATGAGGTATGGTGTGTAAAGTGCAAGGGCCAAGGACATGACAAGGACCACTACTCGGTGTTCGCAAATTACGTTGCGGGAGGAGGGCCAATGCCATTGAGACCAGAGGCACAAGAAGGACCAAGCGCGGTCCCTGAACTATGGTGCATGATTTGTCAGATAGGAGGAAAGAATGCTAAAGATAACTGCCATTTATTGCAGAAGTACACGTAGAGTTCACAACAGTTATTATGTAATTTTTGTAGATTAGTAAGCCATTATGAGCGCACCTGCAGGAATTATGAGTTAATAATGGATCTGACTCCCTACAGGGTTCAAGCTAAAACGCGGCCCCTTGACCAGAATGCAGGGATGGTGCGAACCATATTTCAGGGGTGTGGATGAGGCCGAGGTGGAGGAGGACTAGGAAGAGGTCGTGGATATATGATACGTTACAATTACAGAGGGCTAGGGCATTATGCAGCCGATTGTATGAATCCAATGCAACTATCATGCTTGTATTATACGTTTTTTGATCATGAGACAGAGGATTGTCCCACACTAATAGTGAGGCTGCGCGATAAAAGAGCACTCGAATCTCCCCTGACTCAGATTCTGCAAATGATGAGGTCTGAGCCGCGTGAGGAAGAACCTAATGTAAATATTATGCTCCAGAGTGGAATTATGATAGGGGATGACAAAGGAAAGCATCTTGAAGAAAGTACCTAGGTTCGCAAGGCTCCAATGAAGGAACCAAGATTTGATTTGGAGCATGCTAAGGAGACCTTCATGGCAGCTAAGAGGAGCTTCGTTGATGCCTCCACTTTGGGAAGTAAGATAGACTGGAGCCAAAATGGACCCATTGATGCTCAATATGTTCTTGGAGACATGCATGAAGCTGCTGCGCGACAGCAAGGCTGTAAAGGGGTTGCAAGAAATCATAAAAAGATGCACTGGGACTGGGCCAAGACAACCATGTGTAGTTTGGAAGCTTGGGAAGCACACAATGTGAACAGGAAGGGAGATGAGATTGACCACGCAGATTGGTGAATATGAAATGGACCAAGTGATTCTGGATCTAGGATCAGACACGACGGTCTTGCCAAAGTAGACATGGGAGTGCATGGGCAGGCCTGTGCTACAATGGTCTCCTATCCAACTGCAAATGGCAAACCAACAAAAGATCCTACCTATGGGGAGATTGTAGGGAATCACAGTAGATATCGAAGGAGCAAGTGCGCTAGTAGATTTCGAAGTGATAGAGATTGTTGATGACAACAATCCCTACCCCGCGTTATTGAGAATAGGTTGGGCCACTGACATGAATGGAGTGATAAATCCGAAGAAGCATAGATGATTTTTAGAAAAAGTCTCTGTGCATAGTGGTACCTTTAGACCCTACAGAAGGATCATGCTACACTGAGCCAGTGCGTGACTATGACAATGACGATGATCTGGACAACATCTACAAGATAACCACACGAGAGCAAGACTGGGTAAATCCAACCGTGGATGGCCAAATCTCAATGGCATTGCAGCCCTTCGAAAAGTGGGCAATCGACTTTGTAGGACCTATTAAACCTCAGGGAAAAACAGGTGCACGATACATTATCGCAAAGGTGAAATCAAGGGGCTAGTTTCTAGTTTTGTGCTACCTTCGTTTCTTTCGATTCTCCCACTTCGAGTACTCCCAAACATCAATTTATTCTCATAACCTGTTTTTCACACACTAGCATTTTAATCCAAGTGTTAAGATTTAATGTACTTACCTCGTGGTCCTTTCAGGAAGCATCATTCTACCTCACTATAACTAACTGAAGTATCTACCAGGAATTCATTGATGGATCCTCCTATGACTTGATTGAACCATGATCGACAATGCACACGATCTTACCTCTTGATGCTTCCAATTTGCACACTAATTCTGGAGTCCACATAATAGGTCTATTGAGTTTACACCTTCTTTCGCTATCTGCTAGCTTCGCGATCCACTCATACAACTCAGTGGGGAAGGATGCAAAGAAAATTTTGTGGATCTCTGTATATAAGTAGTAGTCTAACCACTCTTCCTTTGACAATTGTGGATTCGTGTTTTCCTAAGCTGTGAACTCATGAATCTTCCTGTCCAACCAATCTTCAATTCCTTTCTTTGTCAGATTCTAGTGATACGACATCAGACATCTCTATGTAGATCCCAGTCCTAGCAATGAAACCATTTTTTAGCTTGTTGGGGCCTGACCCAGGTTCAAAGTTAATTAGCCAAACAAATCCCTTTATTACTGGCCCTTTCGGCAACACTCCACGGAGCGCGGACTGAGGTCTCACCCGAAGTAGTATGGAGGGTGTTGGAACTAGGTTTTTGCACCCTTGAGATGTATGAGAGGTTCAACTGGTTCAACTATTTGTCCCTGCATGCAAGTCACTTCATGCACTTCCTTGTTCCTCACGCCGTGATACACTGCCATCACGCAGCCCTAACCAGGGGTTGTGGAGCTTTCGCACTGCTAGAGCCATGCTCTACGCTATTACCTGAGATCTCACTTATCTTCCCATACCAGTTAATTACCTTTGCATACTTGGATGTCTTACGTTATATTTATTAAAACATTCATATGAGTTCGCACAACAAATAAATAGTATACTTGCAAATTATACCTAATCATATATTAAAATAGGAAAAGATACAGAGAAATATGGTAAACTTCTCTTTATTGATTCTTCCAATGGTTACAGACTTGACCTACGTTGCGCACTCAGCTGTAGGGGTCTGCGCACTCAGCTGTAGACTACTAGTCCCCTGCACACTCAGTTGTAGAGCCTTTTCCTATTCTACGACCTAAGGACACACTTTACACTTCGACTCAATCACTTAGACTTATTCTTCTTTTCTATGCCTCCTCTTATAGACTTAGAGCAAAGCTCTATTTATACAATCCCATGGTTTGCGTACCATGGTGGATCTATCAAGTCGACATTACATTACAAAACCGAGGGCGGACAACCCTTTGATTCTATTATAACTTCGCGCTCCATGCCCACAATTCTTAGAGATTTTACAAAAGGAGTTGGTCAAAACTTGGGCTTTAAGTCCCAAAACATGCCTTGGGGGGATTCCATGCCCAAGAGGCTCCCAATACAAACTGCTCGAACTGCTGCAAGGTCGGAAACGCACTGAGCTCCTGCCTGCTGGATCTGTTGTACGTGTTGTTCCAAGACCATGGTGTCGGAGGTGCTTCTTTGTATCTGTGCCTGTATCCCTTGCATTTGTGCGAGCTTGCCTTCAATTTTTTCTGTGATGGTGAAGGCCTCGTTGATCCAAGGCTGAACGCATGCCTTCAGGACTGCTTCTTTGTGTTGTGCTACATCCACCTGTTCTTTCAGCGCTTTGGCCTATTGTATCTGCGCAAGCCTTTGAGTGAGGACCACCGTCTACACAGTTCATTTGACGCTGTCATACTACTGTTGGAGTTCTCGCGCCTCTGTCTCTAAGCACTAGATGTTTGGATCCTCTTGCATATTTGTGAAGACCCCAAATGATTCTTCCAACATATTGGTGCAGCCTCACACTGCATTGTTGATCTCATCTAGTCCCGTTGTAATAGAACTAGCACGATGTGCTCTGACTTCCAGAGGGGTGGACGACTGCGCCTTTAACCACAACTTGGAAATCTACTGGTTTAGCTCCAGTTGAACCTTTGTCATTTCCTCTTGTGCCTCGTGCACCCCTGCTGCTAGCTTGTGGATGCGTGCCTCTGCTGGTGTGTCTGTTGGGATGGCCAGCTCAGGGATTCTTTGACAAGCTTCATCTAGTACCTATACCAGTTGTCAATTCTACGACACCACTTTTTCATACTGCAAGATCAACTCTTCCATGTTGATTTTCTACTCACTGAGGACTTGTAGTGCGTGGCTCTCTCTATCCCGTAGTTCTGTAGTTATCCCATCCTATAGAACGTATAAGATATCTCGTGGGAGTGCAGCCATGTTAATGCCAATACCTTTCAACACGCTAATCGTAGGCCTATCAGCCTCATTTGTTGTCACAAGTGCCCCTTCTGGAAGCACTATGGTATTTGTCACCTGAGTGTGCAACATCTATTTTGCTGCCGTTGTTCCGATTGCGAGGCTGGTCGAAAGGGTACCGGATTGAGGAGTGTGCACCTGTAACAGCTACAACTACGCTTTGAGGGCCCCTAACACAATTTGGTTCTCCTGCATAAAATTTTTGGAGGGCCTCGAAGATGACATCATGCACTGTCTCGTCGACATCATGTAGGTCACCCTCGATTAGGGTGATTGGGTCAATAGACAACTTCGATGCCTTGACCTTCTTACATAGCCCTGTTTGCTTAGTTTGGGTGCACTTCAACTGTGTTGACACATTTTGTGGGTCTACGCCTCCCTCTTCTTCCTCTGCTTCCTGCCCATGTGAAGGAAAAATTTGGCCCTCACACACCTTCATGAATGCCTCCTGTGCTGCTGCTGCTACATCCTTTTCTTGTTTAGTTGTTGTCTGTGCAGTATCCCATGCCACCCACACTTCTGCTACCGTTGCCTCCTTCCTTCTCTTTTATGCCAACTATGCCATGTGTAGTTTGGCCTCCTCTTTCTTCCTCTACGTTGTTGACTTCTCTATCTCCGGGATGTCTGGAGTGTGCCACTCTGATTGCCATGCCTCCAGTACATTAAATATGACATCATCCATGGATACAAAGGGTAGCTTTATTGATTGCTTGGCCAGGTCCCTGTGCACTTTGATGTATATGCTGTGGATGTTCGCTTTAATTTCCGAAAAACTTTGCAGGTTGTTGTAGACAGTGGGCGACAACCATAGCTTGTGGTTGATCCCCATTTTGAGGTTCATCTCCATGAACACCCATAATATCTTACTGTCACGGATCCTATTTGCATCCTTTGTGGCTCCGACAATTCTCTTGCCACGAGCACTATGGACAATAGAAGCATGTGTAGTGGAACGTTTTTCCCTGTTCTTGAGCTTTGCCACAATTCTCCAAGAATTCCTTGCAGACGAACTCAGACCAGTTAAATTGGACCCTCTCTGCCACTATTCAGTAAGTGCTATCACTAGCATGGGTACCTTACCAACCAGTATTTGGGTCGCCACTGTCACTACTTTATCATTGATGATGGATAGGGCATAGCCCCTTTTCTTCTTCACCAACTTGTATTTCTTCTTCACAGCCTCCGTGATGGCCAAGTCACTACTCTTCCCCTCTGATATGTCTGTGGGGTCCTCACCTTTGCATGGAAGCCAAGTAGTGCGGTGAATTGACTCTGCCATGATGGGGATGGGCTCCTACAGCCACAAACACTCATCATGCACTAGGCAGAGTAGCTGCATGATGACGAAAATTGCTCCGTTGCCGAAATCAAGGGCTAGTTTCTAGTTGCCGAAATTAAGGATAGGTAAACCATCGCGGAGGAATGAGATGACTTTGAATCCACAAATGACATTGTAACCCTTCGCAAAGTGGGCAATTGACTTTGTAGGACCTATTAAAACTCAGGGAAAAACATGGGCACGATACATTATCACCGTGACAGAGTACCTGACTCGTTGAGTGGAAGCGCAGGCGATCAAAGACTGCACGACTGCCACAAATACGAAGTTTTTGTTTGAACACATGTTGAATCAATTTGGCTGTCTAAAAATATTAATGGGAGATCGCGACACATTTTCTAAACAAAACCATCAGCGCACTAACAGAATTGTTCCAAGTGTATCATCAGAAAATCACACCATATCACCCACAAGACAATGGGACAGTAGAAGCATTCAAAAAAATACTGCAAACTATGCAAACCAAAGTATGCAACTCACAACGGACTGATTGGGACCTGTGCGTACTTGTAGTACTATGGGCTTATAGGACAACGTGCAAGAAACTGATGGGACAAATACCTTTCTGGTTGGTATATGGTGTGGAAGTTGTCATGCCAATGGAGTATATTGTGCCTAGTCTACACATAACAACACTCACAGGTATGACGGACCACAAAGCCCTGAAAGAGAGGCTCGTGCAGTTGGAAGAACTTGAGCAGGAATGATTCCTGGCTGGCTTTCATCAGCAGGTGCAAAAGCAGTGAGAGAAGGCCTGACACGATCAACATATTAAGTTGTGCACCTTCAAGGTACATGATTTAGTGCTGCTATATGACAATGAGTTTTATAAATTCCTGAGAAAGTTCAGAATGCATTGGCTAGGACCATACGTTGTTAAGGAGGTCACTGACAGAGGCACGATATAGCTAGTCAAACTAAATGAAGAGCCTTTCCCAAGCAAAGTGAATGGCAACAGATTAAATCCCTACACGGGTGGCTCGAGTATTTGACTAGCCGATATAAGCATAGTCTTCGTGCTCCAAGGATCCAGATGAAGGCGTGTGACTATAAAAAAAATCAAGGGACACAGGCACAGATGCAAGAAGGTAGTTTTGACACTGCAGTCTCGGAACAATGCGTACAACAGATCCAACATGTGGCAACTCAGTGCGTTGCTCACCTTGTAGCAGTTCAGGAAGATTTGGAAGGAATTCACGCAAAGATCTATGCACCGACATAGTGACTTGAGGGCAAGTCACGATGTTTGTGTTAGGGGCCCGTTGGGCATGGAATCCCCCTAAGGCATGTTCTGGGGCTTAAAGCCTAAGTTTTGACCAAAGCCTTTTGTAAAAGCTCCATGAATTGTGGGCGTGGAGTGCGAAGTTACAATAGAGTCACAGGGTTGTCCACCCTTGGTTTTGTAATGTAATGCTGGCTTGATAGATCTACTTATGGTTCATGGACCATGAGATTGTATAAATAGAGCTTCACTCTAAGTGTATAGGATGGAAAATAAAAAAAGAAGAAGGAGAAGTCTGAGTGATCGAGTAAAAGTGAAAAGTGTGTCTTTGGGGCATAGAGTAAGAGAAGGCTTTGCAGCTGAGTGTGCAGAGGCTTAGTAGTATACATCTGAGTGTGCAGGGTAAGTCGAGTCTGTAATCATTGGAAGAATCAATAAAGAGAAGTTTACCATATTTGTGTGTATCTTTTCCTATTTTAATATATGATTGGGTATAATTTGCAAGTATACTGTTTATTTGTTGCATGAACTCATATCAATGTTTTATATAAATAAATATAACGTAAGACATCCAAGTACGTGAAGGTAGTTAACTGATACGTAAGATCTTGTGTAATAGTGTAGAGTGTGGCTTTAGTAGCGCAGAAGCTCCACAACCCCTGGTTAGGGCTGCACGAAGGCAGTGTATTAGGGCATGAGGAATAGGGAAGTGCGCTTAGTGACCAGTGCGCAGGGACAAACAATTGAACCAGTCTAACCTCTCAGACATCTCAAGGGTGTGGAAACTTGGTTCTAGCACCCTCCCATACTACTTTGGGTGAGACCTCAGTCTGAGCTTTGTGGACTGTTGCCAAAAGGGCTAGTAGTATAGGGATTTGTTTGGAAAATTAACTCTGAACCTGGGTCAGACCCCAACAAGCCAACATTCATCAAGTGGCTCATCTCTCTCGAGACAAATGATGTATTATTTATATGTTTTCCATTATATTGTTCAATATAGTTCTTAACACAATTTTACTTATACAATAATTTCTACTCTCCACTTTTACAATTAGATCCACACATACTCACCTTTAGCATCTTGTCCTGTAGTGGCTCTTCACTTCATATGGAATCTTATCTTTATTTTCATTTCCATCATAGTTTTGAGTTTGAGAGCAACATGAAGAATTTTGGTGGAACCCATAGTGAATTTGTTGATGACCCATCCAATGTTCAGGCCATTTGAGTAGTGGAAAACTATACTTGTCTGGCCATAGCCATGGGCATGGGTTAAATGTTTAGTCTTTCTAGGGTAAGGGTACAAGTTTCTAGACATAATGGTTCGAAACTTGTAATATCAACCTCCGTGAAGTTTTCCTTCTAGTGAAGAGATACATGGATACCATTCATTGCATTTTCCAATTCTTTAAGAATACTTTCCATCCACATGGTTCATGATGATATAATTATTATGTGGATCTATTAAAGGCTATGATAAAAAGAGGTAAAACATAGCAAATCCAAGCCATTTGTAGCTAGTACCCTTTTCAGAATCATGAAAACCCACTTCCTAGAGTGAGTATTCCAATGTGGTGAGAATTTTCATATTAAAGGAAATAAAGTGACCTACACCAAGAATGTGAGGGTGGTGTTAGGCTTAAGAGAATGGAGAAGGAATTTCATCATTTATAGATATTGGAAGGAAACAAGGGCCATTTAGAATAAGGGTGAGGTGTATGATTGGATTTCCATATATTGCATGGAAGTAAGTGTGTGGTTAAAGGTTAAGTATTTGAAACATAGGTTTTGGTGTAGTTGATATACACTAGACATGTTATTGAGATGATGACATTATACAAAAACAAAATTTCATTTAAGTAGAGGAAGCCTTTGAAATCCCATTCGCTAGTAACATGGGGTCTCTTTGTACCATAACGGCCAAGTATGAAACACACAATCCTATCTTAAAGGAAAAAGTTGAGGTATTGGATGAGTTATATGGGAAATTGGATGCACACATGGTGATGGAAACAACTTCTTTCGTTCCTTCATGTTTTCATACCTAGAGCATATAGTGGAGACTTAAGATGGAAAAAAGGTGACATATGTGTTCAAAAACATCGATCAAGGGAAGAAATACATCTTGGACGTTAAATATACAAATATCACATTTGGAAACTTCTTCCTCAATAATTATTAAACTATTTGATAGTATGCTTATAGGAAATGAGTCATCTTTAAGTATTGTTACACTCATAGAGGACTTGAGATTTATTAGTATCAAATTATGTTATGGTTTTTTTAGGTTTGGGACATTTTGTGAAATTCGTTGAAGGAAAAAGAAGGAATAGTCCAGATGAAAAAGTAAAGTAGAAATTATGCATGGTCATGAGATGTAAATTGGCTTATATGTTGGGCACATGATTTCTACAAAGGAGTTATGGTAACACTTTTTTTGTTTTAAATTATTTTGGGTATTTATTTTACCTAAGTTGAAATGTTGTAATTGAAGATATGTGGCATAGGTAGTACATGATCAATTGTAGTTGAAACCCCAAAATGTTTTGTTCAAGCTATAAAATTATAGCCATAGGAATGTGGATTTACCCACGTGTTTTGTAAGCCCTATTGGCTTAAGCCTACTTGCATTAGTGTGGTAGAACATGTAATCAAGTAATGTACTTGGTAGGTACTTATATGCTAGCTTGATGTGGAATCTAAGAAGTTGAGTCATCAAGTAGGGGGGGGGACATGAGATAAAGTAAGCTTAGAATGTGGTAAGGTTGGAACCAAGTTATGATTAAGAGATAATTTGACATGTTGGTGAACTATGTAGGTGAAAATGATTCTTAAAGAGCTGAAAAGTACTATATATTACACCCATGTATCAAGGTAGATGGATTTTTATTTATATTGAATTCAGTGGTCAATCCTTTTTTAAGTAGGAAAAGGATGAAAATTTTTTCTACATGTACATGAAGCATAAGAAAGCTCAATGCCAAATCCAATTTGAAGACAATTCATCCAAATGAAGACGAAAACAAAAAACATGTGCAAATATCAATGAGGACATTTCAAAAAGAAAAATAGGGACATGCATGTGTCCTAGATTCAGTAGTGCATAATGCAGCTGGAAGTCTTGGGGTAGCAACCAATGTGAAGTAATGATGGAGGATAAACAAGATAAAGTTTGTGAGTATTGTGGAATAATAATAGACTCAAGACCATATTCTAATGGAAGCCACATAGTATTTTTGTAAGCAAGTCTATGATGTGATGTTTGACTTGATGAACTGGTCCTACAAAATCTTTGACTATGTACCTCATATCTCTTTGAGTGGAGTTTGTAATTGTATGTAGTTCATTTAGGTGATGTACACCCCCAAAATTTGTTATGTTAAGAAGTTCACGATGATCTAAAAACCACTTTGTAGATGCAGGGTTTTAGTAAGACAAAAAAACTTGGTATAATGTATTATTTATATTAAGTAGAAACCACTTGAGGCGTAATGGTTGACGGTTATCCACAAAATTCCATAATCGTAATGATCAAGTGTGGTTATAAGTGAGAGAAGGAAAGCCAATGATTATGACTAATGATCTTGTAGTTGGATTTAATGGTACAAGTATGAAGATATGTTATTAAGGGATGGTTGAATGAAACATACACATGAAGGGGAATCCTACTAGACCACTGAATAAAACTACTAATTATCCACACATTCTAGTGGAAGGTTGTTCCTTTATATGGGTGTCAACATTTGGAGAATGTTTGCATGATAGAGTTGTGATGTGTAAATGTCAGATGTAGGCTTTCCTAATGAGGAGGTTATTCCATTCATAGTTAATCATATGTTTCATATGAGAACATAGTTAATTGATGGAGATTAATGCAATTTTTTATTATGAGGGAGTATTGGAATATGTAGCTCAAACTTGTCTTAGATTGACTATGTTTGTGGATTGCTGAGAGTATTGGTCACTATTAGGTAGAGTTCATCTAGTCACATTGAGTTGGTTAGATTTAGTTGGCAAGAGATATTATACAACTAATTAGTTCCTAAATTAGTGTGTGTTTGAGATATTAGATCAAGTAAATGACTGTGCGATCCAAATAACTTATATTTGCAAAAGCAATATTATTATCTTTGTATATATTGCGGTATCCAAATAATTTATTTATATTGAAATAATATTATTGTATTTTTTTAATGAATATTGCAAAAATGTTTAATGTAATTTTATATATGCAACAATGTTTATGCTCCATTTTATTTATTGAGTTTTCATACTGCTTCAATTTATAATGAAAATATTATTTATATTCATGTCGTTTATAATCCAAGAGATTCTATACCTACATTGTACATCCAAGCTTAAGAGAAGTTTTTTCTTTTCTTCTTCTTTAGTACGAAAAAAGCTATATATATTATTATGTTGGATCATATACAAAACATAGACATCATCCATCCTTATCATCACAGTACCATCTGGGAGAGCAAATCTACACCCCCCTTCAAAAAGCCAAGATATACAATAAACATAATATGAATATATATGTCTAGTGAGCATCATGGATCAGATCAAAAGGGGCTTGTAAGGAGTAAATCATCGAGCATTATGACCAATGTGAAAAGATGAATTCTTCCCCATTACCACCCATATCTTAAAAAATAAATCGCCAGTAGGTTGACTATGTAACCAACAGATACATAGAAAAAAGATGTACAAAATTATACAAAAAGATAAGCGTAGGAATTACTGAGGGAATGGAAGTTCCCCAACATTTAGAACATTTCCATACAAAATTATATCAATGTGCATATCTCCTAGGTTTTCTTGAAGTCCCTTCTTTGATAGTTCATCCGCTAGTTGATTGTGTTCTTCACTTATGTGTTTAATGGAAGAGTTCCTAAACTATGTCCATTGATTATCAATTCTCCTTAACCAGCCAAGGAGAATTGGTTGATTGATGTTTGCAAACACATTTACATGATCATTGATAATATTAGAATCCCCAAATATATGAATATCAAGAATATTGAGGAAATTTGTGAACCATTAAAGACTCCATAAGGCCATTTATTATGCCCTAGTGTTTGTGCCACTTCCCGCATTCTAGTGAATCATGTATTGTAAATCTTTGGATATGGCTATCCAAAATCCACAACCACATAAGTTCCTTTGCACCGCACTGTCAAAGAAACACACCGAGTAATCTATTTGAGGATTAGATCACTTCTTATGATATTTTATATGATTCGAATCTTGTACAAAAAACAGAGAGTGATATGATATAATATTCTCAAAAACCTGTATGAAGTCTTCAACTGAATTCTCAAAGATATGTTTGTCCCACCATTTCCATATGGCCCAAAATAGTAGTGAGGAGATGATCTTCCATGAGATCTTTTGCTTGCTCCACCACTCTATACAATTTGCAATACTGTCAAAATGTTTATTAGGAAAACCAAAGTGAAGTGCCAGTTTATCCCATACCTGAATCGTAAGGAGGCATTTGAGAAAAATATGATAATTGCTTTCCTCCTCCATTTTGCAGATAGAACATATAGTGGGACCATGCCATTGTCGCTTTTGCAAGTTTTCGCAAGTGAGGTTTTTGTTGTGATATACCAACTCGGAGAAAAAAGCGATTTTGATGGGAATATTTGTCTTCTAGTAAGTGTATAATATAGGATTTTCCACATATTGTGCCTCCTTGCCACAGAGGGTGTTATATATATCAGCAACCATGATGTTCCCTACTGTCATCTTCCCTTTCCATACAAGTTTGTCACGTTGACCCTCCCTACATATACCCAATACTTTCATGCTGGCACAAATCTGGTTCCAATCTAGTGCTGATTTCCCATCCAGTCCCATCTCTTGAGCAGATTTCAATACAGGATAAATTCATCACCATGTGGATATAACTTGATTTCAAAAAAGTATACCACACCCATTTAAACACCGAATGAGTGCCTCTGATATGTTGCACTCCATGCCTGCCCCTAGAGTATGATCAACACCTATGACAATCCTGTGAGCTGTCCCCATAGACCAGGCAAGATAATGTAAGAATAATTTATAAATATTTTGGAAACTAAGCCATATAGAGAGCTAATCGGGGTGCCAATACAATCTTTCCGATACCAATACAGAAAATCATGATCCTTTACGTATTTGTGTCTGAGTAACATACTCCATATACTAGCTCCAAATAAACCTCGCCGTAAATATTTCATCAACAATGAACATCCGAAATGTCAAAGATTCATAATACCCTAGCCCCCCAAACGCTTTGGACATGAAATGTGGGACATCTTAACCAAATGATATTTATTTTTTCCATTGAACTCCGCTGATATGAAATTGGCCATAATGTGATTAAGACTATAAATAGTGGATTGGGGGATATGAAATAGGTGAGCCCACTATACTCCCAACTACAGGAGGAAAACTTGTGTAAGGATAGTGCGACCTCCCAGAGACAAGAATCTAAATTCACATCCAGAAATCCTTTTGTAAAAGCGTTCTACAAGCCACTGTCAATCAACAATCCTGTAGCTACATGGTTTGATGTGGTATCCAAGATACTTCATACCAGATTTCACCAGCTCCACCTCTATTCCAAATAGGCTTTTTATATCACCAATAACATCCATATCACACATACCATGATAAACAATTTATTTTTGCAGATTCATATATAGGGCAGTGGCATTAGCAAAATTTTGAAAAATCTGAAAGAGAGTTAGCCATGCAAAATGATTTAACATACACATGATAAGCACATCATTGGCGAAGAAACCATGTGATATTTTGATGTTTTTCCCTAAGGACAATGCATGGAACTGACCATCCGCCACCGCATTATTGATGCATAGGCTCAGACCATCCATCGCCAGGATAAATAAGAGTGGAGAAAGTGAGCAGCCTTGTCGAAGTCCTCGGACAACCCTGAAGAAGTGTGTTGGATATCCATTGATGATCACTGCATAATTTACATTTGTAACACATGCCATTATCCAGGCTACACATTCGGGTTGCAAACCAATCTTATACAAAACCAGTGTGAGGTATCCCCAGTCCAGACAATTGTAATCCTTCTGTAAATCCACCTCATAATGGAGAAATTTAGATGATTTGTATGAATTGAATGCATACATTCTTTTGGAAATAGCAACAACAACAACATCATGTATTGGCCATTCATGAAGAAAGACATTGTTTGGGAGATATATAGTGAGACAATGTACACCTCATACGATTGGCAATAGTTTTTGAAATAATCTTATATATAAGGTTGCATAGTGATATGGTCCTATAATCAGAGAAGCTTTTAGAAGGGCGCCACTTCGGGATGACAGAAGTGTGTAAAAATTTCTATAGACCACCCATCCGATCCTAGACTCTTGTCACCTTTAAACGATTTTAAAACCTCTAGTAGCTCATCTTCACAGACTGCTTTAAATAGTGATTCATTTGCATCTGCATCATACATAGCGGGATAAAGGTCCACTCCCCATAATATATCCCCCACTTCTATCCCTTCATTTCCCCCATATGCCATCTGAAAATGAGATACAAAAACATTACATATATCATCCTATGATTGAAAGCAATGACCATCAACATCATATATCTCCCAGATAAAATTTATTTTGCGTCTGTGATTAGCAAAACGATGAAAAGGTTTTGTGTTTCTCCCTCCTTCTTTAATCCATAAAGCCCTTCTCTTCAGGCACCAGGTAGCTTCATTGACAAAAGGTATCTTCTTCTTTTTGAGTTCTAAATCGTGGATACGTGACCAGATAAATACAAGAAGACAATGTGAAGTCATCTGTGGATGAATAACATCCAGTTCATGTTGTATATCAAGTAATTCTTTATGCAGTTCTTTAGACTTCTATTTCTACCATGTTTTTACCTCCCCACGAAGGATCTCCAGCTAATCCAGGATGTGAACCATGGGAGTAGGCCCCCGGATAGAGTCGCGAGACCATACATTGTACACCACTGTATTAAAGTCCTAACCATCCAACCACGTCCGGTTGAATTTAAAAGGCATCCCATGTCTAAAATTTGCCCTCCTCAATTATAAATTAATGGGTCAGTGATCAGATAGATAATTATTTATGAACCCTGCATGTACATCTCAAAGGCGCTCTACCAACTGGTCATGCAATATAAACTAATCCAGCCACTTTGCAACATACGACATACGCACTTTAACATTATCCCATGTGGGGACCATCTTCTGTGGGCATATATCAATTAAATTGTGGTCTATAATCACATCACGTATCAGACCCACCAATGGATCATTTTTCCTGGATCTTCCCCATACTTCATCCAAACTGATAGTGAAATTAAAGTCTCCTAATATGATAAGAGAAGCAAGCTCCCAGATGAAATCAACTTGTCACAAAATACAACCCTATTCCTATAGGGGACATATAAATTCAAGATGTGAATGTGACCATTTAGACCATAGATATATCCTTCTAGCATGATACCAGAAAAACAAGTGAAACCCTTGGCTTTGACCCATCGAGGACCACATAAGGCTGCCAAGCCACCAAATAGACCAGCAGTAGCCATGGTAGAGACATGAAAATCTAGAAACATTTTCCAAAAATATTGTATAACATGCGAGATAAAATGCATAATTTCCTATAGGAGAATTATACAAGGATTTACAAAGAGAAAGAGATGTTTGAGAGACAGGAACTTTGAGGCAACCCCCAATCCCTAAATGTTGAGAGAAAGGATGGAAGTCATGACAAAAATTGTGTGAGCATTCGTGCTCCAAGGGCCCAGGAAGTAGGAACAACAGCAATAGGAACGTCAAATAGGAATCGGTCAATAGGGGAGTTAAGTGGAATGGATCTAGGACTACCCGAAAAATGTCGACCGCCACAGTTCTACTTAAGACGGATTGTAATATTTCCAGCGGAGGTGGGACTAATGTGGGGAGATGAAGATCTGGACAGTTTATGGATAGTTAGTGTGCACAGGTCTAGAGTTTTCCTCTAAGATAGAAAGTCCAAGTCACTACCAAAATAATTAGTAGGGGAGGTAAGTGGCAATTTTAGCGGCGTAAGACTATTTCTAGGCCCCTGTGACCTATTAGTAAAGTGAGGGGGTGACGGAGCAGGTACGTAGGTGATATGTGATGTTGTGGGTATGTCATGTGATGAAAAAATGGTCGGGATGTCACAATGGGGAGGAGAGTTCCCCGAAGGGGAGGTTCAAATATGTTGATCTGGATAGTTGGTGACAGGTATGTCTGAATTCTCAGAAGACAATGGGGATGACAGAATGGTGATGGGCGAGGAGCCATATTGCAAAGAATCGTTAATAAGTTGATGGGAAGAATGTGAGCCATGAGAAATACCTGATTTACATCGTGAGGCTCCACCATGATATTTCTCCACTCCATATTGAGGTTTCACTGACGCACCAGAACAATTCCAACCATGATATCGACCACCCAGGCACTGAGGGTAGTGAGCTAGAAGATGAACAATATGATGACAATTTGAACATCTCAACAGAAACCCCCAGTAGTCCAGATGCTAAGATAATTGAGAACCCCCACAATGTAATCGAATATGATCTAGGAAGCCACCCTGATACTCTTTCTCAATCAATATCCAGGCAACTCGTTTATCTGGTGCCCCTAAACACTAAGGATCAACAAAAACAAACTTCCCAATAGTGTTCTCAATGTCCATTAAGGCCTACTTTATCGAGAGTTCAATAGGCAATCCGGGTAGTTTCACCCAAATGAGTTTGTTCTACGACGTATTGTTGAGTGGGTTGAACCCAATGAACTAGGAATGGAGTTCCAAGAAACTATGTCCATTAATCCATGGAATTGCCTTGAATTTCAGTAAATCATCTTGGCTAAGGAAGTGAAAGTTATACCATCCTAGAAGCAACCGCACAACACTCAACATATACCCCAAAGGGGATTTCCATTTCTTATCCACCCAAATTCTAATCTCAGAATCACTCAGCTCTGAAACAACAAGAGCACGCTTCTATAGACTAGAAATATGGTCTACCAATTTCTCATTGTCTAAAACTAGTGTAGGTGGCAGGATAGTAGTCTTGATAGAACATTGCTTGTGCATGGATCGCCTTTCAATGCCTGCATGTGTGCCACCTTGCAGATCAAGGGATGCATGATCACCAACTGGGACATGAGCATCACCAAGTATAGTGTGCCAAGCATCTATAGACTAAGTGCCACTTCATTGCTCGCCACTAGTAGATAGAAGCCGATGTGACTCAACCTCCATGGTGGCCCTAATGAAAGCCTCCTGGGCAAACGTGTCGGAATCAAGTATGTTCATACCCCCAAAAAGGAATGAAACCAAAAAGATATTTCTCTCAGGAAGATATCCTTGTCAGTGGGGAATGTCAGGGGTATATGGATGCATTTAGGAGGAAAGTGCTAGATATACCCAGAAATAAAAAATCACAAACTTCAAGGTAATGAAGCGTACAAGGAATAAAACCCACATAAAAGAACTGTCATCATTTCGACTTCCAAAACAGGATAAAAGGGGTTGGACAAAATATAAAAATATTGTGCCTAATATGGGGTGGAGTACGAGATCCCCAGATGACATGGAATGGTGTCCAGATGGAAGGTGTATTAAAATGGCATGATTTAAGATCGAAAGAGTGTGATACTGCCACCCACCATGTTGTGCATATTTAATAATACCGAAATACACTGGAATCTGGTACCGAGAAAGCAATCTAGAACGAGAGCCAAGGTTTAGTGAAAACAATGGATAGGCGAACACAATGGAAATACAAGAAAGAACCTCAATCATCAAAGAGAAGAAATAAGTAGGACTAAAGACCATCACAATAACAACAACAATAGAATCCCATGTAGGTCAACTAGATATTTCAAATACGAAAACCAAAATATTTGCAAGACCTAGAGATAATAAAAGAGTTTATCCACTTATGATAGAGCAAGGGAAAACTATATGAAAACAGACAAGAGCTCTCCTCGAAAGAGGTCAATTGACAGACATGGATATATGATTTAGTTCTTGAAGGCATTTGGGCACCTTGATGAAGGAGTGGAGTTAGCAGCGAAAATACAGTATAGGATGTAAATAGTGATAGAAATTAACATCAGAATATGAAGTAATTCCGACTGTAAAAACTGAAACATAACATAATAAGCATACCCAGATACTTAAACCCAGTAATGTCAGTCCTACGGGTGAAAGGGAACAAAACCAACATATATCACCACTTTATAACAAAAACGTCCCCAAGCACTCATGTACCAAATAGACCATTAAAATCAAACCTGGAAAAAATAAGCAGCATGGGATTTGGATCTAGAAGCCATGGAATCTCCATGTAAGGTTGAACTATTTAGGATTCTGTCACTATGAAGCTTGCTCCATCCTGCCTCCTATGTGACCACCCACTCAAAACAATGGATCAAGTTTAAGAGAAGCTTTTCTCTTCACCGGATCAAAGATTCAAATATCCAACATATAAATTGTGGTTATGAGCTTAACGTATAAGCCAAACCAAATCAGAATTCATTAAAGTTCTTTATTCAGTTTTCATACTTCAATTTATAATAAAAATATTACTTCTATTCATGTTGTTTATAATCTAAAAAATTCTATACATGCTACATCCATGTTTAAGAGAATCTTTTCTCTTTACATGATGAGATATTCAAATATCCAACATATAAATTGTGGTTATGAGATTAGTGCATAAACCAAACTAAATCAGAATTCATTAAAATCATCTCAATCAATTTTCACTTCAGTATAAGTGCAGTCAATTGCATTTCCTAAAATCCTATTTCTAGAGACATCATGTTGTCAACTTTAAGCACCATAAGCACATCCATTACCCAGATAAAAGCAAAAAAGTATGAAGTGATGTGCTTAGAAGAATGCACTGAGCATTCTGATCTTCTGACCATCCAAGGAAGATGAATCGTATTACAAACTAATTACCATACGGCGTAACATAGGCATAATATCGAAGTTTATCAGGACTGGATCAGATAACTTTGAAGCACGTATTAATGTCCTCTATATGCAACACGTATCAATTCTCAAGCATACCTTTGGCATGTGGACATGAGTGTTTGTCGTGTCTTCAAGCAATGGACTAAGTTCAAGCTTAGCTTGGTCTCTCTTCATTTTTTTGAATTTATTCCTCCTAAGCTTCATATCCACAGATGAACAGGATGTCGTGGATTCCAATTCATCATGTATATCATCATATTTTTTCACTTTTCTAAATTTATTCCTTGTGCATTCCAAATCATCACGTTTATCATGAACACTTCGCTTTCCTCTAGCAACTGAGAAATCTGATCTAATAGGCTAGCCCTCGTCAAAATCAATATCCTGCATAGGTGACGGCTGCTTTGGGGGGGCTGTGGAGGCATCCAAAGCCATGGAAGAATCCTTCTTGCTGCCTATAACGCTCGACGCCTCATAATCAAAATTTGAGTATCTGTCAGCAACCTCTGAATACTGATCATTTTTCTTATGTAGCTGGTGAATATCAAATTGGTTGGCTGCATTTCTATCACTCCAGCTATCTATATACTGATCCAAATACATTTTCCACCTAGACACAAAGATTTCATTGCTCATTCTCTCCTCGTTTTCACTTCTGAAATATTGGAACAGATTAGTGTCATTAGGTCTCGGTTCTGCAAAAGTAGGAGGGATTAACAGACTCTGCAACTTGTGCTCCATGATTTTACTCGACATAGAGGCCAAGAAACAGTGGTCAATATTCCTCAACCCGGAATCCACCATAAACTTGGAGCTCATATGAGCAAGTCCCAAAATGTAGACACTGATCTGCTATTCACCGCAACTACTTAATATCTGAAAATTAAATCTGAGCTTGATCTTAATAGGATTTGAAGACCATCTCTCCAGACTTGTCTACATCTTGCATTGGACTTATTGTCATTTTCTCTCGCTAAAATAGTACCTCAGAGTATTTACCTCATCATGCTTTGTTTGGTCCACAGTATATGAAGACTTTTATTTTTCTGACTTGTATTATGAAGACTTGTACTGTGAATTATCCAAGATTTCTTGACATTTCGTCACAGCATTAAGTGCACTGAAAGAAATCTATTGTGCTATCCTCGTATTGTCACTTTTGTCACTTTAGCTAAAATGGGTAGGTGCCGGTCTACGACATTCTAACTGACGTGTCGGTCGTGCAAAGATATGAAATTGAGGGAGGGCCACATGCGCTGCATTGCTAAGTCGAACTGAAGTCAAGGAGAGCAGAGAAGGTAAGTGGGCATGGCGGGTTAAATTTGACTAGTACCAGTACCCTAACTAAATGGTTGTGGATGATTATTTTTACAAAATTATTCTGTGGATTATGTTTGATATTTCTTTGTCAATTAAGTATATTTTTGTTCACCTTTTGGTTTCGTTGACTAGATTACTATAATTTTTCCACTGCTTTAAAAAAATAGTAAATGAAACAAAAATTGTATTTTTTTTAATTAAATTATCTTATAAATTATGTTGGATATTTACTTGGAAATTAATTATAGGTTAAAATATTTGTTAATTATTATTTATTGTAGATGGTTTTGGTGAATTCTTAAATATAAAGTAGGTAGTAAATTGAAATGAAATATAGAGGAGGTTTATTCTGCAGGAGAAGGATGTGGCTTGTCTGTAGGAGAAGGTGGTCATTCTGACCTGTCAGGAGAAACATAAGGCACATGCTTTAGATTTGGATTCTCAACATCATCATGTGACTGATGGGCAGTTGTACTACCAAAAAGGTCATCGACACCCTCACAACCATGATCCGATGGGGTGGCACAACCACTAGAAGCATTATAATCACCATATTCTTCATCATGATCATGATCATCACCATCATCATCATGATCATCATGATCACCCTCATCATCATCATGACAAACCTCATCATATGATGGATGTGTTGTTGCATGATGCCCTGCAACCCTGATTTTTAGTAGTGCCCTACTAGGTCTGATGACATGTAGCATAAGAGACATCAAATCTCGCAGACAAGTCTTATAGAGATCTAGGAACATCTGATTCGTGTTGATATCTCAAGGCCTCATAGGGAGGACTCCCTACTGAACCTAAACACTAACCAATCTATCAAAGTAGTCCATCTGACATCGCATAGCATGCCTTCGACCCTAGACGCCAATTCCCCCCTAAGGATGTTCCACACCCTCACCTTCTTGGACCTTGCCCATCTCCTCATCTCCTCCAACATCCAGTGAAGGAGGAGGCATGTACAAATAGAATGTGCTAATGCATAAATAATGTATAGTACATAAAAATAATTAGACAATTTCATTAAACAATTTAATAAAACAAGTTAACGAATGTGCTAGAATAAATCTTATTCTAATTCATTAAAACAATAAAAATAAACTAAATTAATTTAAAGAAAACACTAATATTACCTCTATCATCTAGTGACTCAACCATTGTGAAGAATATGTTGGGACACCTTCTCCAATCAATCCTCGTGTACAGATACCTCAACACGAAAAACACATGGTCATCCACACTCGCCAGTAGCTCTAGTGCCTCGTCCGAAATCCTAGCTTGAAACTCCTGCATTCCCCTCTTGGGCAACCTCTTCCCCCACATGCACATCCAGGCCTTAGTGATCGATTTAGGAGGGCGACGATCAAATGTAGGCCTCGTCTCCAAAAACCTCTAAAAAAATAAACAAAAGAGCACGGAAGAAAAAGGGAAGGTCTCCCTCCCCTCTTTTGAGAACGCATAACATCTATCTAAAGTCATGCAAAACTGCCTCAAAGAAATGGAAAACCATCTAATGCAACGTGGCACCTGAATTAAAGAATCAACATAATACAAAAGAGGGAAACTAATGCACTTCCCATCACCACAAGAATGTTAAATGGTGTTGAATACTAATGAGAGGCTCCTAGCCTCCTTTATAGAAAAAGAATAAATCCATAACCACAGACCTAAAAATATGATGGACAGACTACATGAGGCCCCACATATCTCAAAGTGTATACAAGTTGACTCTCAACTGCAACATCATGGGGAACATAAGGGAACTGCGGAAAATCCTCCCCCCTCTTGGATAGGACAGTGATAAAGTAAATGTCCTCCTTAGTGGGCCTATACCACAACTCGGGACCAATACGAAAAGCCTATGACTAGACATTCCATTGAGAGATCAGATTTGCGAATAGGACAAAGTGCGCCTTCAGGGATGTACCCTCCTCATAGTACTTGAGGAGGCCTACATTTGTTAAGACCACTCGGTTGGCTTTAGTAATAGGGGGAGGGTATAAATCCCTCTCCCTCTCTCTCACCTACCATGGTCAAACCATATTGTATGGGTCTACCTACTGCTCCTTCTCATACTGCTACTCCCTCTACTGACATCTTTGCTACATGATTGACATATAAAATACATCAGCCTCAAACATAAAATATATATTTTTTATTAACTGAAACATGCATTTATAACTGATGATGATGATGATGATGATGGTTAACGTCCACTGAGACCAAAATTTGGTCTATCGGACCTAAGGAAACAAACTATTTAGTTTGATTTAAGATTTTATTCCTATGCTCAAAAATCTTGGAGAGAAGCCTCCCGAGTTCACTATAATTTTGACAACATAAAAGGCTAGGAAGTTCAGTATTGCAACAAAGATTTTGAAACTAAGATCTAGTGTGGTTGTACATAAGGCACTCTAAGAAGAAGTGATTTTCATCCTCGATGTTCGTATTCTCATAGAGATGGCAGAACCTTTCCTTCCATGGTGTTTTAGGAACTGCCCAATGACTCGTTTCACTATGGAGCTCATGTGAGTTTGTAGTAATCTTGGCTATACTAATTTTCTTCTTTGAGCTAGTTAAAATAGAGAGATACTTTTGATCTTCTAAGGTGGGGTTGATGACCTCCTTATAATATCTTAATTTTCTCTTAGCTGCTAAATCTTTCTCACACCATGGAAACATAACTTTCAATCTAAAACAAAAATAAGTACTGCTGCGCTCAAAACACAATCATGCACCGACGATGATGCTTTCAACTATAACCACATTAGTAACAGAGCACGCATAAGTATGACACACCACGAGTGTTTTAGAAACTTAACTTTTCATAGCGGCGCGACATACTTGTGCACTGATGCTCACATTGCATGTTTCTCGATGCATTTATATTTACAAAATGCACATCCACAATGGGAGTGCATTACGTTCATGCACCTTAACATGGTGCAACTTGTAAATTTATAGACTGCGTTGCTGCCGGCGCAAGCAAACAATTTGAGCACACCGCACGTCTTTTTTTTTGCAAAATCAATATCAAATTCAACATAATTTGCAATTCTAATCTGCTAAAAACTTAAGTTAGAAAGAAACATAGAGGTTACCTGGACATTTGGTCATTAGAGAGGCATTATGGACACATAATGGAGAATAGAAAATTTCACTCTGTTTGAAAAATTGGAAACTCAAATACTGAGCACAATATTGACAGGTAGCAAGCAAGAGAAGAACCGACATTAGGACACTTACAAATGTGGAGCCGATGCTTAAGATCTCTCCCATATTGTAGATGATAAAAATAAAAACTATAGTCGGGATTGTTTTTATTTATTTAACTATCCTTCCATGGGTGTCTCAAATCGCACCTGGGAGAACTATATACAAAAGCACCATGTTTTGTTTTAAATTTAAAATTATCGTGGTTCTTTATCGAGACACGTCAGTGCTTTACGCTATTTATAACACATCGTTGTTGTGCCTTTACAATAGCACCTATTTGTTTTTAGAAATAAGGAACCATCTATCGATACACTTTATAGATGCCCGAAGGCATTGTTATATGTTTACTGCAATGAGCCATCATTTTTGAATAGCACCGATACATTTTACTCTATGAAGTAGTTTGGTGCTGGAAAATATTCAAGCACTAGTGCATTAGGGCATTTAGCGCACCATGTCTTTTATTTAAAAAAAAAAAATATCCTACGGTGCACCATGTTATATGGAGCTCTAGTAAGTATATTGATAAGAAAGCACAAACGCAATTTAGTAATTTAGACCCACCATCAAAGAAACATTTGATAAAATATCCACCCTCCCACATCCGCTAGTGACCTTCACTACAAATGGATTTTTGGGTTATTTTTATAGGGGCCTCCGCAAAAACCTCCACTAGAAGGTCTTTTCCTTGTAGTGATAATAATGGATGTAATGATAGAGTTTGTAATATTAGGTTTTATGCTTTATAATATTAGGGTTTAATGTTCAGTGTAAAATATTAGAGCTTATCATGTTATAAACCGTAATATACCTTGTATTATATAACCTAACTATAAACCCAATATTATAAACTCTAAAATTAAATCCTAATATTATGGTTTTACAAACCCTATATTAAAAAGACAATATATTATAAAATAATAATACATTATATTTTTCTTATATTATTATATTATACATGGTTTATAAGCCCCAATGGTTAGTTTAGTTGGTAAAAATGAGTGCCTCACTATTCGGGAGGTCACAGGATCCATTCTGCTCGAAGCCCTTGGGGTTAGGCCTTGCTAGTGGGCCGCGGGGCTAGATTCCCTTTGGGGTCGATCAATCTAGATTTTTCCACGGACGTAGCAGCCACTCGTTGACCAAGGTGTCTATGAACCACAGCCAAAAAAAGAAATATACATGGTTTATAATATGGGGTTTATAATAATATTAAGGTCTGTGATTAAGGTTTAGTATAGTTAACTTAAGAAAATGATATTAGGGTTTATAATATTGGGTTTATAATATAGGATTTTTAATATTAGGGTTTATAATATTTGGTTTATAATAATAACTATATAATATTTGGATTTAATATTAGGTTTTATAATATTAGATTTAAATATTGGTTTTAAATATTAGGATTTATAATATTATATTTTATCATATTAGGTTATTAAGATTAATATTATTAAATTAATATTAATAATATTTCTTTCTAATAATTAATAATAATTAGTAATAAAATTAAAAAATTATATTCACTCTAACAACATGATTAAAAGTATTAATAATATACTTCTATCAATATATATCAACCACATTTGCTAGTATAGTTGTGTGTGTTTGATATGTGCCTATCTACATATATAAGTCACATTTTTTAATGTGGTTATGCGAGTATAATCATAGTTGAAATTGAACTGTTTTACTTAATATGGGTATTGACATATTTTATTTATGGACTTTGTTCATGTTAACTTATTTGTGTTATAAATATATTTATAACTACATCTCAATATTATTTCACGTTATATATTAAAACATTTTATTTATTGATCTGAAAATGGGGCATTAAAGGCTTCTTGTCTAACATACAAGAACCTCTCCCACTTCCAAAGCTTTTATATATATATTCCCAAGATCTAGTGAGTAACCAATTGTGGAATTAAAATGTGCTTGAAAAGGGTGTATGCTTATGTTTGTTTTAAAATTGTTTATGTAATGTAAGTTCTGTTGTTTATGCTAATATGTAAATACATGTAACATTAAAACAATACAACAAATAACAAACACATAAGACAACAATATAATATGGATTTCATCCAAAACTCTTGGGTTACATTTCCTTGAGCTCTAGTCAACTCGACTAGTCTCTCTGGCATTATGGCATAAGTCCTTTTACAAGCTCCACGCTCAACTCCACTAATTTACATAGAACACAATGGGCTTAGAACACAATCTTATCCCTAGCTCTGAAGCTCTCAGGCTTTCTGGCTTTGGCTTTGGCTCGTGGCTCTGGCTCTGGCTCTAGCTTTGGCCCTAGCTTCTTTGAGCTCTCTCTTGGCCTTTGCGTGCATCAAATGGTTCGCTCGACCTCCAAGTTGTTGAGTCATAGAAAAGGTATGCATGCGTTATTTATTTCATTATCCTTTTCTTTAGTTATATCCCTTATACACCCTAAAGTGTTAATATATCAAAGGATTATGGTAAAAATAAGGAAATTATCTATCATCACGATTTAGCTAACTGTTATCACTCTTTATGCAGGAAAAGGACGAAATGGAACAACTGTTGTTCCCTAACCAGGAAACATCGTATAGGCAACAAGCAAAGGAGGGAGCACGTAGTTATGATTAAGAACAAAGGAGATCACAACATCAGCGAAAGGAAGGAAAGATAACTGAAGATGGAAGATTGCGTGAATCCCTCAAGATCTCTTGATCCTGAGGGATCGCTGTTACTATTTATCCTTGTTACCGTTTGGCCATTATAAAAGGCAGTGATTGTAAAGAGAAAGGGGATTGGAGATTATTCAAGATTTACCATTGTACTTATACTTTGATCATCGACTCTCGTTGTTGAAACAGAGTACGAACTGGCTATAACTATTTTGCAAATGATTAATATATAATACAGTTGTTGTTCTTTCTCACTTACTGAAGTAATCAGGCAGTGTTCACTAGTGGCTAAGGGCATGGCCCCAGTGGATTCACTCGCTGTTCCTGTATCATTCTTTTATAATTTTAGCTGTGTGATGGTTTGGTTTGATTTCCATTTATCGTAGTTGCAACGCTTTTCTATTTCATATTCCCAGAATTAATGAAATTACTTTGTTTTACATGCTGCATAAATATTGATTCAAGTTGTTATCTAATTACCTGCTTCAGTATTCTCTTATTGTTATTTCAGATTTAGTCATTTAAGTTCAGCATTCTATTTCCAATCTAGTTATTCAGTTCAGCGTGCTATCTTGAAATTCTCTACTGCAAAGAGCATTGACTACTATTGTCTATGCTCACAGACCGAGATCCCTACTATTTAGATTAGAAAATACACTTGGAACATAAATTAGCTAAAAGAGAAATGAGTTATTGTTATTGTATTCTTGACTAATACTTGAATGAATGTTTGATTTGGTTTCATTAGCAAGTTAAGCTTTCTTTTAATTGTAATTCGAGTTCACTAGCTGCATCCATTTACTCATGTATTTGAAATCACTATACTACAATTTAGAAACATTACTCTTGAGTAAATAGCCACCACATACTGTGTACACTCTTGAAATAGAAAGTCTTGCCCAGATTGATAACTAATGTGAAGATAATTAGGAGTTAAAAAGACAGCTTTTATACCTCAACATTTTGGTGCCGTTGCCGAGAAGAGTGTAGCCATTTCTAAGGAGTAGTGTGTATTTGATAATTGCGTGTTAGGAGAGAATTGGGTATTAAAAATGAAAGGTAAGACCCTGCGTATGGAGCACGTAAAATGCTTGCTCCCTGCCCACTTTCCAGCAGAAATGATAAGAACTTAGGGTAGATATTTTGAGTTGTGTGTATGACTAAGAAGAAAAAAAACCTGAAAATAATCCAAATCCATCACCCGAACCCGACAAAGCTAAGGGACCTGTGACCTTTGATCGATCAACCTTCATAGACGACATCATTAAGAAAGCCAAATCTCAACCATTAGTAGGCCCTAGGAAAGTTTCTTCCAGACAACCTACTATCTCCCTTCGGGCCATAGACTCACCATCTGTAGCCTTCGCTGAGGTGCACAGCCAAACAGAAATGACTGAGCAAAATTTTCAAGGAATTGAGAATTCTCGCCAATTTCTTTACAAGAAGGGAATTCTAGTGATCTCCATGAAGGAGGAGGAGAAACAGGGGAAACTTAGGAGCCAAGATCCCCTCACGAAATAATTCAAACACTCAACAGCCCAGATAAGGGGAGTGTTGTTAAGTTTGTCCAAAAAGAAGTAGGAGAAACTAAAGAGCCAAGATCCCCCCAAGTAGCATTTCGGCAAGGAACACTCATTATCCCAGACTAGGGGAGTGCTGGTAAGCACATTCCTATCCCTTCAAGTCATCCTAGGAATAACTCTCTAGAAATCCCAGAAGGATATTGGCACATATTTGATCAAATGGCCCAGAACCAACAAACATCTCATACCTCCACACTATAGTATCCCATCATTGACACAGCAGTCAATGCGCCTATGAAAGCCATTCCTCTCCAGAATATTCCTACCTTTCATGGGATGACATCAGAGGATCTAGACACATTTCTATTTGATTTTGATGTATTGTGCCGGGGGTATGACTATACCACCGATCCCCAAAAACTAAAGTTATTTCCCTCCACATTGAAAGGAGTAGCTTTACAATGGTTTATGGTATTAGGTGGGGGCACTATAAACGACCGGGATCGGATGAAAACATCCTTCCTAAAGAAATATCAAGACTATTGCAGATCCAAGGAATTAAAGGATGAGATATTTCAAATGACAGCAAGACCTAGTGAAACGCTAGAGGAATATGTAGAAAACTTTCAATACAATCTCCAAAGATCTCCCTATGCATCTTTGTCCTTGCCTGATAATGTGTTGAAAACTACACTAATTAAAGGGATGAAAGAACAATGGATTGAAACATTAAACATTATGGGTAAAGGTGATATATATCAGGAAAATTTTGCTGACATCATTAATTTGTGTATCTGGTGTTCAACAGTAAACACAAGATTGAAGCCAACAGAATGCGACATGATCACAAGTGATAACAAAATCTCTGGTGGAAGTATAACTTGCACAAAAATTGGCAATCTGCTAGAGGATTTCAAAACTAATATTCTAGGGAATCTAACAATGCAATTGGACACTATGCAAGCCAAACAAAAGCAAGTAGAAGCAGAACAAAACTTGGTGATATTCTGTCCTAGATGCAGAAAGAAGCATAGCCACAAAGAGTGCCCGCTGGATACAGTCCAAATCTGCACCATCTGTATGAAAAATCACGCCGCAAAAGGCTACCCGTCACTCCTAGGACTAAAAGTAGTCTACAAAGAAGCATAAGAGGAAACAGAACCAGCCTACCTACTAAATCGGCGCCGCCAATGGCAATCACGAAAAATAGGTATGCCCATGGATCCATCCTCTTCTTTTCAGCCTCCTTAGTGTAATGCTCAGAAATATAACAAAACATGGCAGAATCAGCCACCTTTCACCAGTTGGTCACAACAGCCATTCCCTATGCCACCATGGCCAAAACAAACAAATCAAACCAATTGGCCGAACTTTCCTTATTGTCCACCATTTTGGAAAAATAACGCATATTCATCACAATGGTCACCCTCCACCTCACAGAGTTAAAACTGGCAGTCGAACTGGAAAAGACCCATAAATTAGGCAGCAAGAACAATTCCCCTACCTCAACGCACACTGCCAGCACTTTACACATTGTAACAAAACCCCCAGACCAACATAAGACCGTAGCTCCCAGCCCAACCCAACCCAAACCCCAACAATAGACCAGTTCAATCTGTGAAAATCATTGAAGGACCAGAACCAGAAGTCGAGTTAAGGGAGTGCAATGACCTTCAATTAAGATCTAGGCATATGATAGAATCAGAGGTGGATAAAAATGTTCAAATTGAAAATCTGTTACCTATATAACAAACACCACAAGAAGAGAACCTGGTTGGACAAAAAACTCATGAACAAGTAACCACCTCTTCTGCACCATTCCCTGAACGACTAATCATACCTCGCCCAATAGAATACCCTGATTTTGTTCTTGTGGGAGAATTGAAAATTTTGTGTACAAAAATACCACTCCTTCAGGCCATTCAAGATATCCCAATTTATTTAAAAACCATCAAGGAGTTATGTATGAAAAATCCAAAGAGGAAAATGACAACAAATCCAACTGTCCATGTTGTCGGTACCTTATATGACTTACTATCAAGAAGAGAAACACCTGTAAAATATGAGGACCCAGGAAACCCTATATTCACAATAAAAATATATGGATGCTCCTTCCCCAATGCCTTAGTTGATTTAGGAGCAGCAATCAATATTCTTACAACCACAACTTGTCAAAATCTTGGAATTACATCATTGGAACCAACCACAACCTTGTTGGAATTGGATGACCGATCAGTAGTCAGACCAGAAGGCACATTACATGATGTAATGGTGTTTGTAGACTCTTGGGAATACCCTGCAGACTTTTTGATCATCAATCCTATAAACCAATTGGATTGACACCCCTTAATTCTAGGTAGACCTTGGCTAGCAACTATGGATGCTTACATTAGCTGTCAGCCAGGTAGCATGACTATAGAAAGAGGAAGCAATGCAAAGAATTTAGCCTTATATCCGCCAGCTCGGCCAAGTTTAACAATAATCAAAACTAGAAAACAACCTATGTCATACCTAATTGAAAACATTAGATCACTACTAACCATAGAAGATGCTCTCGAATTTAAAGATCAAATAGAAGACGACATCATTAATGCCTACATTAACCAACCAAAAGCCAAATCCCATCTAAAATGTCACATGATCGAAGTAGCATTTGATAGTCAAGTAGAAGAAGATCCCCTAAAAGATACTAGCAATCAATCAATACCAACCACCTTTGTTTATAATAGCAAAACCATAGAAATTGAGCCAGGAAAAACTTTGAACGTTAACAAAAACCTGACTGCTGACCAAGAGCAAAAGCTGGTTCAACTTCTGAGAAAATATAAAGAGGCCTTTGCATGGGATTACCTAGACATGAAAGGAATTGATCCCCAGCCGTGCATGCACCACATCTGTACTGAAAAGGATGCTAGACCCATTCGCCAACCCCAACAGAGATTAAATCCTCATCTTAAGGATATTGTGAAAAATGAATTGCAAAAGATTTTAGATGTAAACTTTATCTACCCAATATCTGACATCAAGTAGGTCTCTCCATTAGTAGTGGTGCCAAAACAGAATGGAAAGTGGCAGATATGTGTTGACTACAGAGAACTTAATAAATCAGCCCAAAAAGACCACTTCCCCCTTCCATTCATTGACCAGGTCTTGGACACATTGGCAGGAAAGAAATTATTTTCTTTCCTAGATGGCTTTAGTGGATACAATCAGATTCCGATTGCCCCTGAAGATCAGGATAAAACTACCTTTACTTGCCCTTGGGGAACATTTGCTTACAGGGTCTTACCCTTTGGGCTGTGCAATGCACCTACCACATTTCAGAGGGTTGTACTCAACATTTTTTAGATTTGATAAATGAAGGGCTTGAAGTGTATATGGATGACTTCAAGCCAACATTACAAACATTAGAAAAAGTGCTGCAAAGATGCATTGCCACCAAGCTTTGTTTAAGCCATGAAAAGTGTCATATGATGATGACCGAGGGACTCATATTAGGACATTATATCTCAGCAGCTGGAATAGAAGTAGATCCAGTTAAGATTTAGATAATTCTTTTAATACCTACCCCTTCCACACAAACAGAGGTACACAGTTTTTTGGAATTTTCTGGTTATTATAGAAGATTTATAAAGAAATTTTCTTATATTGCTGTACCATTATATGCACTAACAGGAAATATTAATTTCATTTGGACAGATAAATGTGACAGTGCTTTTGAGGATTTAAAAAGGCTTGTATCAACAACCCCAGTGCTAAGGGGCCCACACTGAGATTTTCCATTCCAGATTTCATATGATGCTTCAGACACAACAATTGGAGCAGTTCTTAGAGAGGAAGAAGATAAAAAGCCATATGCAATATATTATATTAGAAAATATCTATCTCCTACTAAATTAAACTATAATGTGACTGAAAAATAATTTTTAGCTGTAGTATATGCTGTAAATAAATTTAGAAATTATATAACTGGATATCCTATAGTTTTATATACAGATCACTCTGCCATTAAATATCTAGCAAATAAACCTGTTACAAATGGAAGAGTGACAAGATGGTTGATTCTCTTGCAAAAATTTGACATCACAATTAAAGATTGACCTGGAAAAGAAAATCATGTAGCTAATTTTCTCTCACGAATACCAGAGCCAACTGACGTAGAAATAGTTGAGGATCAATTTCTTGATGAACATTTATTTGTTGTTACTGTTAGAATGCCATGGTATGCAAACATTGCAAATTATTTGGCAGTAGGCGAATTACCCAAGCACTTGATGCCTAATGAAAGAAAACAAATAATGCAACGTAGTACCTGATTCTCTTGGATCGGGGGCTATTTATTCCATACAGGAGCAGATATGCACATTAGAATATGCATCCGGGAAGATGAAGTGTTTGACATTCTAAAAGCATGCCATGAAGAGCCATGCGAAGGAAATTTTGTAGACTGCAGAACCGGTCAAAAGGTGCATGATAATGGCACCATTACATTGGAAACCATTGATGGATCTGGCTACTCTTTTAAAGTGAATGGTCATTGAGTGTGACTTTATCACAAACCGCTTACCAGAAAGTCCTTTTGCCAGCAGTTACGGGAAGATTCCAACATGCAAATTCTCGTTGAGGAGGGTAACCCATCCTAAACATCAATCCAGTGAACAATTCATTTGTTTTTGAATTTTTTATATAAACTTTTCTTTCTATTTAATTTTTTTTGTATAAACTGTAAATAAGCTTTTTTTGCTTTGGCTGTTCCATTTAAAGAACAACTGTTGTTCCCTCCTGAGGAACAGTAGCCGTCCCATTTAAGGAACAACAATTTTCTCTTTATTTGATTTTTGTGTTGTTCCATTTAAGGAACAACTATTGTCCCTTTTAAGGAACAACAACCGTTCCATTTAAGGAACAGTGGTTTTCCGTGTATTTTCTTTTTCCTGTTCCATTTAAGGAACAGTTGTTGTCCCTCTTAAGGAATAGCAGCTGTTCCATTTAAGGAGTAATAGTTTTTGCATGTATTTTCTTTTTGTTGTTCCATTTGAGGAACAACTGCTATCCCTCTTAAGGAACATAAGTCGTTCCATTTAAGGAACAACAGTTTTGCGTGTATTTTATTTTTGCTGTTCCATTTAAGGAACAACTATTGTTCTTCTTAAGGAACAACAACCTTTCCATTTAAGGAACAACAATTTTGCGTGGTTTTCTTTTTGTTGTTCCATTTAAGGAACAACTGTTGTCCCTCTTAAGGAACAGCAATCATTCCATTTAAGGAACAACAGATTTGCATGTGTTGTTCCTCTTAAGGAACAACAGTCTCGCGTGTTTGTATTTTGTTGTTCCATTTAAGGAACACCTGTTGTTCCTCTTAAGGAACAACAACTGTTCCACTTAAGGGACAACAATCTCGCATATTTGTATTTTGTTGTTCCATTTAAGGAACAACTACTGTTCCTCTTAAGGAATAGCAGCCGTTCCACTTAAGGAACAACAATCTCGCATGTTTGTATTTTTGCTATTCCATTAAGGAACAACTGCTATTCCTCTTAAGGAACAACAACCGTTCCATTTAAGGAACAACATTCTCACGTGTTTGTTTTTTGTTGTTGTTCCATTTAAGGAATAATTGTTGTTCCTCTTAAGGAACAACAACCGTTCCATTTAAGGAACAATAGTTTTGTGCACGTTTCTTTTTGCTGTTCCATTTAAGGAACAACTGTTGTTCCCTTTAAGGAACAACTGTTGTTCCCTCTAAGGAACAACAACTGTTCCATTTAAGGAAGATCAGTCCCATTTACATTCATTTTCATTGTTCTGTTTAAGGAACAGTCGTTGTTCCCTTTAAAACAAACAATAGCTATTCCATCCAAGGAACAATAGTTGGTATGCGAGTGATTTACGCTGTTCCATTTAAGGAATAGTTGTTGTTCCTCCTAAGGAACAGTTGCCATTCCTTCTAAGGAACAACAGTTTTGTCATTATTTTCCTTTTGCTGTTCCTTTTAAGGAACAATAGTTTCGCTTCGGTTTGTTTTAATGTTGTTCCCCCAAAGGTTCAACACTTTCTCTTGCATCTGTTTTCCCGTTGTTCCTCTTAAGGAATAGTTGTTGTACCTCTTAACGAACAACAGTTTCATCTGCAAAATTTTGCCTTTCTATTGTTCCGCCTAAGTAATAACAGTTTTGTGTATAGTTGTCTTTTTGTTGTTCCTCCTAAGGAACAATGGCGGTTCCTTTTAAGGAACAACACCTTTTTTTGTGTGCATTTTTTTTTCTTTTTTGTTGTTCCTCCTAAAGAACAACACTCTTTTTGAGATATTTTCCTTTAGGAAATAAACATCTTGTGAATATTGTTTCACTCCTTATGATCCTCTAAAGGCAAGAGTACAAACATATATGCAAGGATACAAATTTTAAAGGCTACTGGAATAAGAAAATCAAAGAAAAATTATTATCTTTAAGGAGATTTCTTTGTATTGATTAGAAAAGGGGGGAGGACACAACTATCTATATCACTTTGCTTTCCTTATCTTCACTATAACTTAAATTGATTTATTACTTGTATCATGTTGGTTCTTCCCTAATCCCCATAATTCTCTTTGCTTATTATCATTGAATAAGAATAAGGGTATATTTTCTTCTATTGATATGATCAGACTTCTTCCACCATCCCTACTCTTAAGGAGTGCCGAGCCACCCTATTTATATAAATATTAAGTTCTATATAAAAGAAAAGAGAAAAGAAGGATAGAAAATATAGATATGTTTACTAAAAATTCTGTGATTTGTCAGATAGAGGATAGGGGGTCTCATCGTGAGCCAACCTACCATGATCATAAGGAAGCAGTGAAGTGGCAATCCCACTATGGCCACCACACCAGGGATATGATCCAATGGACACACCAGAAAAATAAAAAGTCATTGGAACAAGATGTCTCATCACGAGCCGGCCTGCCCACCTTTCACTCCTTTCCAGTGAATGGCATTGTTATCCATCTGGTTACCAAGCCAGCACAGTGGTCTCCATTCTGACATCACAAGGCACTTTCCTAATTATACATATAGGATCATGGTTCCAAAGGGTGAAAAAACAACTTTTTCAAGGTTATAAACACCTGTGGGCAATAGAAGCTCTGCTGATGGTATTGGAGTCATATTTTTCAACATCAATAGTAATTATAACTCTCTTTTCCTATTCCTTTATCTTTATTACAAAAGAGATTATGTTCCTAATTCCTTTTGAACCTCTATGCATGAAATACCATTTAAAAAGTCTATCATAACGGTTTAAGTGGAATAATGACCACATAGCATCTTACCTACGTCAGATGTCCTTTCCTCCTTTTCGTATCACTCCATGGCATCTCTATATTTATTCATAATTTTCATGCTATGCATTGATTTCAGCAACTTGATATTTTTGTGATCTTCTCATAAATATGTACACCTTGCCATTTTTACTGTTGTACGATTGTCACCAATACGTCGTTCCTTCATTTAACCAGTAGAAGGAAACCTATCATTTTTAAGGGGCGCGCGAGTGACTTCCAAAGCACTCTTGCATACATGTCAGTCTTTTATTTGGTTGTACCAGGCTACATGATATCCCATAATAACAAGTTTTTAACGGTATCAATGTTAAAAAAAGTATTATCTGATATTAACAGTTTGTTGTTCCATTGTTGGCTCTGTGTATTACCGTGTTACCTGTGATAAGATAACGGTGTGTAGAATTTAGACAAAATGGGAGGACGATCAGTATGCAGCGAGCCACAGATACTAGCTATTTTTGATGCTACCTGAGAAATTCTAGTATGACCTGGATGGGTCGCATATTTTACACGACTGCAGCAACCCAATGAAACTGTGGCTATCGAATTTTTACAGAATTTGTAGGATAATCATTCTATAATAAGAGGAAGGTGAATGATAGTAATGGATGCAATAGCCCCAAGGGTTAGCTCAATCGGTTAAGACGGGGCCTCACCAATGGGAGGTCACAGGGTCGAAACCTGAAATCTCTTGGGGTCAGGTCAGTATAGGTCGAGGGGTGTGACCCCCTTCGGGTGGGGTCCAACCTAGCGTTGTCTGATCCTGGACGTAGCGTACCCACTGACCATGGGTAATCGTGAACCAGCAGTGAAAAAGAAGAAGTAATGGATGCAGTAGTAGTTGAGGTGTCCAGATTACTAGCAGTTGGATCCATATGGACGCATAAAAAATTGAGGCTACAAGATGCCATTGCTGCCTTTCGGGATGAGGGATAGAACCTGATTGTCAAAGGAAAAGGAGTTCAAACTTCATCTCTGGGAGAACCATGGACAAAGCTGGCTAGAGCCATTAATAGCTATATCACATGCGATGGAAGAAAAGATATGGTAAGACCATGCCACCTTAAATTACTAGCAGTTCTAAAATAGAAATGTTTTGTAAACTTGCCTGCATATTTGAATTTCCTGTTGCGTTATGCTACTCAAAGCGTAAATAAATCCCAGCATATAGAGACTGTTGTAAGTCATCATTGTCTAATTCAGTTGATAGTAAGCTACAACCTTATGCAATAGCAAAACAGTTGGGAAGAATTAGTGTTTTCTATAGAAGGGGGGTTAGCCTTACCTACCCCAAAAAGGAAAAGGACCACCAACACAACAAACATACCAAAAAAACGTAGACACTCTTCTATATTGAGGACAAGCATGGGAATAGCTGAAAACCTCCAAGGTAGCAGCAACTAACCCTTAGAATTATCTAGCCCTGAAAATGAGTAACCCTTACAGTTGGAAGGAAGAGACAACCAAGAGTCAGAACTTGAGGAGGAAACAGAGCATACTAGTGAAGAGGGGAGGAATGAAACATAACTTCCCTTAACTCCAAGCACAAGTCCACCAAAAGGCGCATTACATGAGGTTGAATTGGCCTAGATTTTGGCTAATATGAGTGAATATATACAACCCAAAAGTCTGCTCAACCTCAATGTTGAGGCAACACAATTAGAAGAAAACTCTGCCCACAATAGAAGTATATTGGAAGAAATAATTGGTGAAGTAGAAACAGGGGCAGAATTCACTCAGGAAGAGGCAGAACAAACTAGGGATACCCCTCTAGAAGAACCTAGTCAGGTTAATTTAAACACAGAAGATGTGGGCCAAACATAGGAAATAGACACCAGTCAGGGTAAAGAAACAACCCTTGAAGAACAAAACCCAAATGAGCAATCAAGCTCGCTAAGAGTAGAAACGGTTAGTGAAATAGTTGTTCCTCCCAGAAAGAAGAAAAGCAAAACTAAGAGGTTGAGAAAGGAATGGCAGAAGCTGCAGAACTTAGTGAAAAGACTCAGGCAAAAGATAAGGACATTAAAAAAGGGGAAAATTTCAAGCAGAACCCTGAAAACGGTGAATGCAACCATTCAAATATAATTTCATAATACAAGGGCTAATGAGACTCAAACTAAGTCCATATTCATTCAAATTGATAAGGAACAACATGCAACTGTTACAGAAGTGGTTGCCCAAACAGAGAATGTACATTTTTGTAATGTAGTTGTACAAACGGAGGCAATGCCCTCCAATAGCGCAGCCACCCAGACACGTATCCAACCCAAATATGTTTTGATATGTAGCGATCCTGATATAACAAATCTTCAAGAGAACCTGGCACAGGCTCAGCTAACCATAAAAAGGCTTAAGGAAGAGACTGTTCCCCAACAGAGGTACCAGGAATTACAGAGGCAATTGCAGGATATCAACACGTCGGAAAGCAAGGCCTTCGATAAATATCAGAGGCCAGACGAAAGAACTGAGAAAATAAAGATCAGACTGGAGACAGTCATGCATCAAATGGATACTCTCTATTCACTATACATGGATGTTTTAGCATGTAGGCCCCTTGCCAATAACTACGCTTTATTTTTATTAGAAAGGTATTTACAGTTAAAAATTAAGGCTGTCAGGGCAAGGAAACTCATAGAATTGAAAATTGTTGAAGATTTCATAAACTAATGTAAACACCATGGAGTGAAAGTCCAACAATTACTATCTGAGTTTTATTTGCATAATTTTGTATTGGAAGAAGAAATGGAGAAGAATCCCAACCTTTTTGTAGGGGATGTACAGTTTCAAGCTTTCATCTCATTTGTTGTGAACCAGTTGAAATGGTTCAAAGCCCATAATACTTTCTAGAGGCAGGAAAATGGGTTTGACCTTTGGGTCAGAGGTGAACCGAAAAACCCACTACAAATGCTAGCCAAACACAAATTTTGATGCAAAAGGAAGGAGTAATCTAGGTCTTGGGGCCCATTCATAAAGAAATTGTCCAACAGGGGGTAGATTATTTTCTCTCTATCAAAGACAACTCCTTGGTAGCAACTAGATTCAAATAGACAGTTTCCAATAGTAATGTACAGGACAGAGAACCATTCAACTATAAAAACTTTAAATTGGCTGCAAATCACTTTGTTACTTATAGCAACCTCATCTTGAGGGAAGGCCCATATTGGCTAGGTTGTTGATTTCATATTCCTATTGTCTAGTATCCTGCAAAAGACTATAAAGCTATATACGAATTACCTGAAGGACAGAAAAGACATATTTTTGAAACCTTGGCCAAGAATCATGGGTTCAAACCGCTTCATGACAATCCTTCTCCAGCCTATTCCTTGACTACTCTGCATACAAACTATATGGTTTTAATGAGGACATGAAAAAGGGTAAGCAGGGGAGTATGTTGAGTCATGGAAAAGATATGCATACGTTATTTATTTCATTATCCTTTTCTTTAGTTATATCCCTTCTACACCCTAAAGTGTTAATATATCAAAGGATTATGGTAAAAATAAGTAAATTATCTATTATCACAATTTATCTAAATGTTATCACTCTTTATGGAGGAAAGGGATGAAATGAAACAATTATTATTCCCTAACCATGAAACAACGTACAAGCATCAAGCCAAGGAGGGAGTGCGCAGTTATGGATAAGAACAAAAGAGATCACATCATTAATGCAAGGAAGGAAAGTTAACTAAAGATGGAAGATTGCATGAATCCCTCAGGATCTCTTGATCCCTCAGGATCTTTGTTACTATTTATTCTTCTTACCGCTTGGCCGTTATAAAAGGAAGCGATTGTAAAGAGAAAAGGGATTGGAGATTATTCAAGAATTACCATTGTACTTATACTTTTATCACCGACTCTCATTATTGAAATAGAGTACAAAATGGCTGTAACTATTTTGCAAATGATTAATATATAATACAGTTGTTGTTCCTTCTCACGTATTGAAGTAATCTGGTGGTGTTCACTAGCGGCTAAGGGCCCAACCCTGGTGGATTCACTTGCTATTACTGTATCATTCTTTATAATTTTTGTTGTGTGATGGTTTGGTTTTATTTCCATTTATCTTAATCGCATCACTTTGCTATTTCATATTCCTAGACTTAACGAAATTACTCTATTTTACATGTTGTAGAAACATTGATTGAAGTTGTTATTTAACTACCTGCTTCAGTATTCTCTTATTGTTATTTGAGATTTAGTCATTTAAGTGTAGCATTCTATTTCCAATCTAGTTATTCAGTTCAACGTGCTATCTTGAGATTCTCTACTGTAAAGAGCATTGACTACTACTGTCTACATTCTCAGACCAAGGTCCCTGTTGTTCAGTTTAGAAAAAACGTTTGGAATCTCAATCAGTTAAAAGAGAAACAAGTTATTGTTATTGTATTCTTGATTGATACTTGAATGAATGTTTGATTTGGTTTCATTAGCAAGTTAATCTTTGTTTTAATTGTAATTCGAGTTCACTAGCTGCATGCATTTACTCTTGTATTTGAAAGCACTGTACTGCAATTTGGAAACATTACTCTTGAGTAAATAGCTGCCACATACTGTGTACACTATTGAAATAGAAATTCTTGGCCAGATTAATAACTAATTTGAAGATAATTAGGAGTTAAAAAGACACCTTTTATACCTCAACACAAGTGACCTTAAGCAACCTTCCAGCGACCCTTTTAAGCAACTTTCTTCTCTCTCTGGTTTTTCACTCGTCCTCCAAGCGATTCCAAAAACTCCCTCAGTTGCTTGCGCTTCCCGCTACTTCGTCAATTGAGCTCTCTGGCTTTCTTGAGGCATCCTTATGGCTCTGAGGCTTCCCCAGCTGTTTCTCTGCATGTAATCATTACTCTGCGGCTCTACAGCTTCTTCTGCTCTTCGCCTCTTTGACTGGCCATTTGGCTCTATGGCTCTCTCTGCGTTACAAATGCATCATTGTCTATAAAATGCCTGCTTGCAGCATGGCACAATGATCAGGGGTAGTTACAAAGGAATCAGGGCCTTCCTTCAGGCAAAACCTGAAAATGGAACAAAATTCTAATACACAGAGTTTTACTGGAAATACACTATAGGGCGTGAAATCCGGACTTCAAATTCTATGAAATCACACTCATAATATCTATTAGGTCCACCCTTTTATGGTTTTTGCAAGACCTGCATTGATCTACATGATCTCTGATCCAACGGCTGGCAGTCATTTCGGGTGGTTAATGTGTGCAAAGGTTACCCGCCCGAAAAGGCAGTTTTCTCTCTCTTGCGCCATGCCACGTGTCAGCCAGTGTATGGGATTGGGTGGAGCCCGTCCAATACCACTTACTACTTGAGGCCTGCCCAAAATCCCACTTACCACGGAACTCAAATAACTCAAAGCCACATATATAAACCTTTCGGGTTTGCCTTCGGTCGCAATATCACTATCTAATGGTGTAGGGCTTAAAGACCCAATACATGGATAATACACAGAAAATCCAAGAAACACAGATTTCAAATTTTATTCAATTGGGCTTATAATTCCCATCAGGTCTGGCCCTTATCGGCTTATAGAAAGTCACGTGCCCAACAACCCTTTGTATCGGGGATCGCCAATAACCTGATCACCGATCACCGATATCAACGTATCGCTATCGGCATATTGCAAGTGCAACGGCCTTAGGGGTTCCTTCCTTTAGCTGTGCCAACCGCTGATCTGCTGTTCCACTGATCATCGATATCGCCCATCACTTATCACATCGGTGGGGTCCATATCCCTGCTCCTCCGATCACCGATCGACTGATCGCCCCAATCTCCGATTATCACTATCGCATAATCACATTATTGCAATCGCCAAGCCTGGAGTCCCGATATCACATACATGCCTGCCTCCAATGCGATGAGTCGAAGATCACTGATCGAGGGTCCTTCTGCCCTGGACTTAAGTCCTCTGCTTAACCCTTCCTATGCGATTTTCCATAATAAGGCCTTTAGCCCATTTTTGGAAGAATTTGTCTCCTTTTCAAAGGAACAAAGGCAAACTTCATTTTGCGATAACTTCATCATTTGAAGTCCATTTTAGCCCATTCAAGTTGTAGTAGATTCAGAATGAAAAGATCTATGAAATGGGACTATTTCCAAGAGCATCCTTGTACTTTAATTTTTCTCTGTGAGGAATACTTTAGACTTAGGAGTCTATCCAAGATCCATTTTGGATCACGCCTTCCCACTAAAGAAATTTTGGTCTCCAAAAAACTGATATACTAATTTGAATAGAAAATGAGAGTAACAACACCCTCTTCTTTCAGCCTCCATACACTTGCCTTGCATAGTGCCTCTAAACCAAAGCATTTTACCACTTTCCTTCCTAGATGTGCTGGTCTTCCTGGGAAGAATTGCTTTCCTTCTTGACTTCATGCAGAACTCCTGCTGAGAAGGTCACGGAAGGTACTTTGAACTTATCTGCCTTGGTCATTGATCCAAGGTGGCTCAAACAAATGTGATATTATATATGCTTCACAAAATTTTCATTTGTACCTATTTGACAAGTTGTCAACAACAACTGCTAACAACAACATAAATACAGACAACAACTAGATGGTCTAAACTCCTGCTTTAACAAAAGAAACATATTTTCACATCTTGTGAATACCTGCATGTCTTACATCTACATACAAATGATGGACTAGACAACAAGCCCATAAAACATGCCTTTAGAAACAAATGATCCTTCAAGTCAAGCATGTAGAAAAATATCTCAAGGATTCTTTTCAAAAGATGAAACACTTCATCATTATCTCCATCTTGGAGAGCAAATCAACTTTTCTAAAGTCAATATTGCATTACATGCATGCTAAAGCAATCAAAACTTCAAGTTAATTACATATACATGTTCAGATACAAGGAAAACTTCAACATCCCTGTGTTCATGTACATTAAGCTTATGCATGCATTTCATCCTTCAACTTTCACTTAAGTACACTGTACTTTCGAAGCTAAAATGAAATATAATGTTGTAGCAACAAAGTGAGTCTCCTACTCAACCTTTTTCCATTCCCCATCTTGGTAAAAACCTGCAACTTGCATTCCATCAACAAAGAAATACAAATAGATGCCTTATATCAATTAACATGCAATCTTAATTGGATAAGAACACTAGTCATTTCTTACCAATCCATTTCAAATGTTTTTCCTTTGTCTGCACATGAGCATGAACATGTGAATCATCCTGAAACACATCAATCATGGAATCTTCCTTTCCATTCCTGCCGTTCTCTCTTTCCACCTTCTTCAGCTTTTGTGGAAGCATTACTGGATTCAAAGTCAAACACTTTTTAGCAAGATGCCCTTGCTTATGGAAGTAAGTGCAACACATGTGCATCCTCCGGATAGCATGATTTGCCTTGTCTAGTGGACCTTTGGCTTCTTGCTTCCTTTCCTTCAAAAGTTTCATGTATGTGGCCATTCTCTTCCAACATCTAGAAACAATATGGTTATCCAAACCACAAAAGAAACATGCAATTTTTTTCCCATAATTATATGGAAATTTATCATGCTTAACATAATCAAAAGGAATATTATGAGAACTAGATTTATACCTTTCTCTTTCACCTTTATTTCCTTCCTGTGGAGGTGAATTGAATGAAGTAGCTCCCTTTGGAACACCATAAATATCTTCAAGGATGTCAGAGTTTACACAACTCTCTGGTTCAAGTGTATGCTAATATACACCTTCTTTTTGTAAGGTATGCTTCACACCATTGCATTCCCCAAGAATACAATCTTCACAATCTTGAGGTAGAAGACCTGAAATAAACTCCTTATTGGAACTGTTTCAATTGTATTCATGGCAACTTCGGAACTTTCTCCATAAGACTGTCCATAGCCAAGACCCAAATACTTAGGCCTATCCTCAACTATTATTGGCTCAACAATACCTTGTGCATGTTTACCCAAGCCTTTCCCTTCATAGCCCATCTTGGACATTAACTTGGAACCTATGCCTCTGGTATGTTTTTCAAAAGAACCAATATAAGCATTCTTAGAAGAATTTGAAGACAAAAAGGATTTGTCTACCTCTTCTTCAAGCTAATACTTGACTAAGGCTTCTTTGGCAACAAAGAGTTATGTCTCCAACTCATGCATCCTTTTCAGGTTCATATTTGCGATATGACGTTGTCTCTCAAATTCTTGAATTTGTCAGAAAGCAACTGCTTCTCTTCCTCCACGGAATTCAACTGCTCTCTAAGTATGTTGTTCTTCCTTCCATCCTCATACATTTCCCTCACCTTTTCCATTATGATGAAAGAGTCTTGTTTCATGTCTCCATCAAAGAATCTTTTGATGAAGGAGGAATTTGAGGACTCACTTGTAGAATTTGTCATTATCAAAATGAACAAAAGAAATTCAAACAAGACTAACAAAGAGATTATTTAAGCAACCTTTTGCAACAAAGCTCTTGTGCTTCAAGGATTGCTTTGAGGTCCTTTGGGATAAGAATAATACCTTCAACCCTTCTTCCTTCTCGTCTTCTCCTGGACTGAGCTATCAATAGCATTCCCTTCACGTCTACAAACTCAAACAATAGTCAGTCTACAAACAAGCATACAATCAATCAGACAATCAATCGTTGACTGCCAAACACCTTTCAGACAAGCAATATTTTCTTTGTCAATCAAGCATTCTGACCTGATACCACTTGCATCATGATACCACCTGCTTCATGGTATAACTAGTTCTGATATAACCTTCTTTGAAGGTGGGGTTAATCAACTTTTAAGCTCCGATACCACCTAATCTGAAAATGGGGCATTAAAGGCTTCTTGTCTAACTTACAAGAACCTCTCCCACTTCCAAAGATTATATATATATATATATATATTATATATATATATAATCTATAATATATATATATATATATATAATATTATATATATATATATATAATATATATATATATAGATATATGTTCCCAAGATCTAGTGATTAAATAATTGCGGAATTAAAAAGTGCTTGAAAAGGGTGTATGTCTATGTTTGTTTTAAAAATGTTTATTTGTTGAAAGTTCTGTTGTTTATGCTGATATGTAAATACATGTAACAGTAAAACAGTGCAGCAAATAACAAACACATAAGACAACAATATAATATGGAGTTCACCCAAAACTCTTGGGCTATGTCTCCTTGAGCTCTAGTCAACTCGACTAGGCTCTCTGGGATTACGGCATAAGTCCTTTTACAAGCTCCACACTCAACTCCAGTATTCTACACAAAACAAAATGGGCTTAGAACACCATCTTATCCCTGTCTCTGAAGGTCTCAGGCTTTCTGGCTTTGGTTCTCACTCTAGTTCCTGGCTCTGGTTCTGGCTCTAGCTCATGGCTCTAACTCTAGCTCTGGCTCTGGCTCTGGCTCTTCGACTCTGGCTTCTCTAATATCTCTGTCAACCTCTGCGTGTATCAAATGGTTCGATCGACCTCCAAGTGACCTTTAGCAACCTTCCAACGACCCTTTTCAGCAACTTTCTGCACTCTCTAGTTTTGCGCTAGACCTCCAAGTGATTCCAAAAACTCCCTTGACTACCTACACTTCCTGCCACTTCATCAATTAAGCTCTCTAGCTTTCTTGAGGCATCCTTCCAGCTCTGCATCTTCCCCAGCCATTTCTCTCCATGTAATCATTCCTCTGTGGCTCTCCGACTTCTTCTCCTCCTTGTCTCTCCAACTGGCCATCTGGCTCTATGGCTCTATGGCTCTCTCTACGTTACAAATGCATCATTGTCTATAAAACACCCACTTGCAACGTGGCACAATGACCAGGGGTAGTTACAAAGGAATCGGGGACTTCCTTCAGGCAAAACCCGAAAATGGAACAAAATTCCAATACATAGAGTTTTATCGGAAATACATATCGGGCGCAAAATATGGACTTCAAATTCTATGAAATCACGCTCATAATCCCTATTGGGTTTTGCCCTTTTATGGTTGTTGCAAGCCCACCATTGATCTGTGTGATCTCCGATCCAATGGGTGACAACCATTTCGGGTGGTTAATGTGCATAGAGGTTACCCTCCTAAAAAGGATGTTTTCTCTCTCCTCCGCCATGCAACGTGTCAGCCAGTGTATGGGATTGGGTGAAGCCCATCCAATACCACTTACCACCTGAGGTCTGCCCAAAATCCCGCTTACCACAAAACTCAAATTACAAAAAGTCGCATCTATAAACCTTTCAAGTTCGCCTTTGGTTGCAATATCACCATCGCATGGCGTAGGGCTTAAAAACCCAATACACGGATAATACATAGAAAATCCGAGAAATCCAGATTTCAAATTTTATGCAATCAACCTTATAATTCCCATCGAGTCTAGCCCTTATTGGCTTATCACAAGTCACGTTGCCAACAACCCTTTGTATCGGGGATCATCAATCACCCAATCATTGATCGCCGATATCGGCATATCACTATCGGCATATTGCAAGTGCAACAGCCTCGGGGTTTCCTTCCTTTAGCCGTGCCAACCGCCGATATGCTGATCTGCCAATTGTCAATATTTCCCCTCGCGTATTGCATTTGCAGGGTCCATATCCCTACTTCTTTGATCGCCAATCAGTGGATCGCTCTGATCGTCGATTATCGCAATCGCATAATCGCATTATTGCAATCGCCAAGTCTGGGGTCCCGATATCGCATACATGCCTACCTCTGATGCAATGAGTTGGAGATCACTGATCGGGGGTCCTTTTGCCCTAGCCTTAAGTCCTCTGCTCAACCTTCCAATGCGATTTTCCTTTATAAGGCCTTTAGCCCATTTTTGGAAGAATTTACCTCCTTTTCAAAGGAACAAAGGCAAACTTATTTTTGCGATAACTCCATCATCTGAAGTCCATTTTAGCCCATTCAAGTTGTAGTAGATTCCGAATGAAAATATCTATGCAATGGGACTATTTCCAAGAGCATCCTTGGAGTTTTTCCTCTGTGAGGAATACTTTAGACTTAGGAGTCTATCCAAGATCCATTTTGGATCATTTATAATCCACATTAAATTATTTTTAATATTTTTAAATGCGATATATTAATTTTATATTGAGAATTGAATGAATTACACATCAGAATATTTTACTACCAGTATAGATCCATCTGAACCACGAATTTAATAGTGTCCAAGGAATATCAAATCCCTATTGAGGTGTAAACCTTTTCACAGCGTCAAACTTGGAAAAATATTTGATCCCATGGGCATTTTCTATATATATAATTAAGATGCATCTACAATATATATATACATAAAATTACATTTCTAAATTGAATTTATTAATTAAATTCAAAATGCCTATGGGGCGTAGAGTAAATGTTGATGGGGTGTACTATTAAGTCACTCTGTGATATCAAGGTTAATGCTTCGAAACTTTGTGGGGAAAAATCTAGTTATGTCAAGGGTTGGTGTGGCCCGTGTTGGGTGTGATCCCCAAGTCATTTTGACAGCTTAGATGCTCTTGGGTCGCAGTTTATCAAGCCAAAGGTTAAGCATGTAGTCATCTTTGGCATTTGGATTGGGTACACTGCACAACATAAATTTGAAATTCCCTCATATCTTTGCTAAATTTCAAGACAAATTCATTAAAGAAATTTTGAGGTCTAAAATCGGGCTCAAAACAAAAATGTAGAACCAAAATTATCTTTAGAAGAACCAATAGGATTCAAGATGATGATGTCAACCATGGGGGATGATTCACCATTTTTGGATTAAAAAAGTAAAAAGTTAAAAAAAAAAAAATCAACACATATTTTCAATATATCTCCTTATGGTTTTACTCCAATTTTGAGTGGGAGCACTCATTGGATGAAGAATTTAATTCCTTATCCAAGGGGTACCGATGTTGCATATTTTTCATGGACCCTAGTAAATGAAAAATGAGAAATACATGAAAAAAATGTGATCGAAATCATGTTTTCTCTTGTATTTATCATTTTATTTTGTATCATTGTCCATCGAAAGTATGAAACATGGGTACTCGGATGACAAATTATATTATGCATCCAATGAGTGCTCTTGCTCAAAATTTGAGTAAAACCATAGGGAGATAAGTTGAAGATACGAGTTGAAAAAGTAGTTTTTTCCCCTGTAAAATTTGATTATTTAAATTAATATTTTTTATTCTTATTTTTTATTTTTTATTTTTATTTTTTTATTTTTATTTTATTTCCACTATTATTTTATAATATTCATTAGGAGGCCCATTTTAACCTTCAAAAATGTCTCTAATGGGCCCCAAAAATATACCCAAAAAGAGAAAGAATGTAAATTAGTAAAACAAATGTTTTGTAAAAAAAAATTTCCAATTTGTTCATTTAATACATACCATAGTGAACCATTGTTAACATGGTACACCATGATAAACATCAAAATATTAAATAAGAAATAGGAAATGTGATAATCTAACCTAACCCTTGAGAAACATCACCTTGTGGCATAAATATTGAGGAACATATAAATTCAACATATGTCAACTAAGATTAACATCACAATTCTACATAACCATTAAGAAATATTGCAAACCAACAAATCATTTCACAAACATCACAATGCAACATAATCCTTCACAAAAAATACAATTCAATCTAAGTCCACCAAGATGAACATTATAATGGGACAAAACCATTAAGGAATATCACATTATAACATAACCATTAAAAAATGTCACACTACATCAAAACCCTTAATGGATATTAAATGCAACACAACCATAAAGTAACATAGCAATTTGATGTTAATTAGCCAAGATGATCATTCCAATGCCATATTTCCATAGTACACCAGAGTTAGGAATTACCATTGCAACATTTATATTGGCTACATATATCAAATTGTTGTGTTCCTTGGTGATTTTGTCATAATGTGATGTTATTCAAGGATTTGGTTAGTTTGAGACATCCTTAAATGGTTGACTTATGTCAAATTTCTATATTGGTTAACTTATCCAATCAAGCAAAATCTACCATATTAAACCAATGTCAATGATAATCAACCAAAGTCAATAATAAGCAACCATAGTCAACCATAGCTAATTAAAGTCAATCTTAGTAAACCCTAGGTAACTAAAGACAACCATTATTTACAAAAGTCAATTATATTTAACTAAAGCCAACCATAATGAGACATAGATAACTAAATACAACCATGGTTAAATATAATGTTTTTAAATCATAGTTAAACATAATCAACCATAATCAACCAAAACCAGCCAGATGTAACCTTAGGAAACCGTCATCAATTAAAGTCAACCATAATTAACCATGTTGAATGTAATCCAATCAATTAAAACCGTAACCAAACATGACCAATCATTTGGGAACATCACACTATAACATAACCTTGAAGGAATGTTGTGAGGAGACATAAACCTAAATAAATGCCACAATGTGACATATTTATTTAAGAACAACACAATTCAACAGAAAACAAGTAAGATGTAGATTGCAATATGACATAATCATTAAAAATCAAAACCATACATAACCCTTATGAAAAATCACAATGTGGAATAACCCTTTTACGAACATCACAACTCAAGAAAACCGCTATGGAACACAAAAATTCAAAATAATTATACCAATATAAATGTCACAATGCAACATTACCATAATAAAAATGGTTAAACATAGTTATAATAGTCAACCATAGCTAACCATAGCTAACAACAATCAACATGGTTAGCCATAATCCATTGAAGTCAACCTCAATGGGTGATTACCAACTAAAGATAACAATGGTTGACTTAAGTCAATCATGATAAAAATTGTGATATGAAATAACCATTAATGAATGCTAAAATATATGCTATCCCTTGAGGAACACTACATTGTGACATAATAATGAAGAAAAATACAAATTTGACATAACCCAACCAAGTAAATTGTCACAATGCTACATAATGATCCACAAACATGGGAATCCAACACATTCTTTCATGAACATCACAACATGACATAACCCTTTAGAAACATTGAATTCAAGATAAATGCACCAAGATTAATGTGGCAAAGAGAAGCATTAAAGAACATGAAAATTGTGACATGATAAAAACAAACGCAACAATGTTACATAGATATTAAGAAATATGAGAAATGTGATTATTTGTTTTTTGATGTTATCATGTGACATGACCCATTATGAATAATAAAATGCACCATAACCATTAAGGAATATAGTAATTCCATATAAGGTAACCAATATGAATATCGAAATTCATTATGACCAATGAGGAATGTTACACTTAAATATAACCCTTACGAAATATCACAACGTGACATAACACTTTATGAACATTGCAATGTGACATAATCATTATGGACATTAAAATCCAATATAACCCTTGAAGAATACCACAATGTGATATAACCCTTGATGGATGCCACTTTGTATCATAATCTTTGAGGAAAATAAAAAATCAACCTAAGTTAACCATAATGAAAATTGCAATGTGACACTACCATTGTAAATCATGTTTTAACAAAATCAACATGGTCAATCAACCATGGCTAGCCATTAACTATGGTCGACCAATGTGATGCATAGTCAACATAAGATAATTATAGCCAATCATGGTTAAATGTAGTTAACTATAGTAAATGAACATAAACAATATCAAACCCATAGTAAACCAAAGTGAACCATCGTCAACCAAAGTTGATATTAATTAATTATGGTAAATAATATTCAACCACAAACAACAATGATCAACCATAGTAAAACCAAAGAAATGTTTGGTGTGCGTTATATTCTTTCCATGACTACCCCTATGCATTACGCTGGGTGTAGTCCCTCAAGAAATATTTTTTGGACCCTATATTTGGTGGGTGGACCTACCTATGGTTTTGGGCATGATGGTTTTCTTTCCATGGTATTGTGTAGATCTAGTCAAGGGAACTAGAATTATGTTTTAATCCAGGGTTAGTGGATTGGGGTTTATGGATGCTTCGACATGTATATATCTGAATTATAACACTGAAAGGAATATAATGAAAATTCAATCTGGTAGTCCTAGTTTTGGGATCCAGGGGAAAATCTATGTGTATATTTGTTTTATGTTTTATGCCCTTGTCATTGATTATTTTCTATTTTTAGAATTCGTATGAAGGTAATTTTTGTACAAGGTTAAAAGCTACATTTGGTATTGAAACTATTTTTTCTTCAAGGGGACGCCTTTACTGCTGAGGAGTTTTTCTCAAGCCTGTGGTAGAACCCATTCAGTGGGAAATCTATGGGATTGATTCTTGTGGTGAAAGAAGATGGCGAGAAGTGGAAAGATAGAGAATGAAATTTAATTGTCAGAGTTTTGAGTTGTGGAAACTCAAGATGGAGGATCTGCTAGTGGATAAAGGTAAGTGGATCACAATAGATCCAGGTACTATACCAATGAAAATGTCAGCTGAAGGCTGGGAAAATTTGGATCGAAAGGCAAAGAGCAGAATATGATTGCGTGTCTCAGATTTAGTATTTCTAAATGTATCAGGGGAGGCTTTTCCTAACACTTTTTGGGGAAATTTAGGGACTTTGTACCAATCTAAGTCTCTGGTGAATAAATTATTCCTACAAAAAAAGTTGTATAACATGAGGATGAAAGATGAAGAGTCGGTGACAAAGCATTTGAACGCCTTTAATATAGTGGTAAGCCAGTTATTATCTATTGATATTAAAATTTCATATGAAGATAAGTGCATTAATTTGTTGTGTTCTCTACTAGATTCGTGGGATAGTCTGACTGATGCAATAGGTAGCAATGCAACTACCTTACAGTTTGATGAAATAGTGTCATCCTTGTTGTTGGAGGAGATGAGACAAAAAAATATGGAGGGCCAGAATGGTGATTCCTTGTATGTACGAGGACAGTCCCAGAACAAAAACAAAAATAAGTTCTTGACTGGGAGATCTATATCTAGAGGGAGATCTAAATCTCCAGGAAAACCTGTAAAGGTGTGTTGAAAATGTGTAAAGGAAGTGAACTTCAAAAGGGACTGTAAATCTAAAGCTCTTGAGAAAGGAAATGGATCCGATGATGCTCCTTCTGTAGAGGCAAAAACCACGTCAGATGAAGGTGGGGATGTGTACTTGGCTTCTTCTTCAAGTACACATGTAGATCATGAGGCATGATTAATTGACTCAAGAGCATTCTTTCACTTCACTCCACATAGAGAGTGGTTCTGTGAGTGTGAGAAATATGATGGTGGTGATGTCTTCTTAGGGGATGACAGGAGTGCTAGAATTGTTGGTCGTGGAAAAGCCAAGTTGAAGTTGCAAGGTGGAAGGATTAGAAAACTTCCACATGTTCTACATATTCCTGCATTGGTAAGAAATCCGATTTCTGTAAGCAAGTTGGATGATGCAGGTGTAAAAACAGTGTTCGAGAAAAATAATAGCAAGATGGTTTGGGTAGGACTAGTATTGATGTGGGGAGTTTGGATTGGAACTCTATACAATATTCGGGGTAACACTATTATTGATGGGTGCAACAGTTCTGTGGTTCCTGAAAGTGGAGCCCAAAATCTAGTTGTATCTGGAGAAAAGACCACACTATGGCATCAAAGGCTTGGACATATTGGAGAGAAGGGCCTTCAAATAATTCATGGTAAGGGTTTGGTAGAAGGTATGTCTAATTTATCTCTGGATTTTGATTTCTGTGAAAATTATGTATATAGGAAGCAGAATCGGGTGAGTTTCCCCTCTGGTGCTAAGTGGGCCAAATGGATATTAGAACTTATGCACAGTGATGTTTTTGGACCTGTGTCGTTTCCATCATTGGGTAAGTCTATGTACTATTTATCATTTAAAGATGAATTCTCAAGGAATACATGGATATATTTTTCCAGGAAGAAACCTAAAGTCTTTGACAAGTTTAAATATTTTAAGGCCCTATTGGAAAACTAGACAGAGAAGAAGATAAAGGTGTTGAGGATAGATAACAATTGAGAGTTTTGCAAGAAGAAATTTGAAGAGTTATGTAAGAAGTGCGGTATAGCACGGAAGAATACTACTCCATACACACCTCAGCAAAATGGAGTTGCAGAAAGAATGAACAAGATGTTGATGGAAAAGGCAAGAAGAATGCTCAATGGTGTCAGGTTAGGACAAGAATTCTAGGCAAAGGTGATGGAGACTGCATGTTACCTAGTTAACACATCACGTTCGTCAACGTTGGAGGGTAATACTCCACAAAAGGTATGGACTGGTAAGAAACCGTCTCTTTCACATCTGAGGGTATTTAGATGTGATGCATATGTACATGTTCCAAAGGAGAAAAGAACGAAGTTGAACTGTAAATCTTAAAGGTGCATATTTATTGGGTATAAGGATAATTTAAAAGGTTATAAGCTTTGGAACCCAGAAATAAGGAAGCTTGTGTACAACTGAGATGTGGTGTTTAGAGAAATGAAAGGTGTTATTAAACATGAAGTCCTACCAAAGGAACCTAAGAAGGTAGAGTTTGAGCTAAATGAGGAAGAATCAGACTCTACAATAGAAAGAGGAATCAGGAGATGAGGAGTATCATTATCCTCTCGTTGTGCATGGGTGTGTGAAATATGATTTCTCCCAAAACCTATAATGAACGATATCTGAATTATCTGCATTTATATGTTGGATAACATCAAAGGAGATTCATATGGCTAGCATTCCACAGTGGCATCAAGAGATAGTTGAGATTGTTTGTACATTTGAGAAGGAACTACTCACAAGTTTCATGGAATTACAAGTTCATCTTCTAATTCACCTATTAGATGAGTTTGAATTAGTTGGGGTCGTTTCTTATGATTGGATGTTCTTCTTAGAGAGGTACATGAATAAACTGAAAGGTTTTGTTTAACAAAGGGAAAAAACTGTGGGGTCTATGGCAAAAGCGCATATATCATATGAGTCTTTCTATTATGGCAGTGAATACATTAAGAAGATCGACAACACACCAGGTGCAACATTTTGGGATGACTAAAGGGATGAAGTAAAAGGAGAAGGGGATATTCTTGAAACGAATGGAGAGACATGCATGATAAAGAGTAAGTGCAGGCTTATCATTTTTCAAATTACTACACAATAACTATTCACGCCAAACTTCATATTAATGCATATTTTGATCTCATATATATATATTGGTTTGATTTCATTAGCGAATTCAAAAATTGAAGCATTCAACAAATTCATTCTTTACAATATGGAAGTAACACAACCGTGGGTTGCATTGTACTAAGAGAAGAGGAGGAAATGGGACAATTTCATGTAATAATTCAAACAATTGAATGGTATAGGCATGTCTTATCCTAATCATTTAAAATAAAATAGGCAATGACATGCCCTAACAGTTGGCTTGCTGATCAAATCAGAGAGAAATACGGTGCATATGATCGTTACTCGCATGCTCAAGAGGATGTGCTAAACACAGGGATTGGGTGCAACAATCTCTTTTTATATAGTTTTAACTACATATTTCACCTTTTAATTGTAACATCTACATATATTTTATATGTTTAATTATGTTCAGGTTATTAGACACATGACACTATGATTTTTTCACTTTTTTATAGGTGCATTTGTTTTCATCTATGTGGGCATATGGACATCATTTTTGCACGATGGATGTCGATGATGGATGCATGAAAAAAGACTCCGGAGTGGAAGTCGAGTTCGAGAAATATAGTTCGTGCTAGCCACTACAATAAAAGCCTAATGTAGGGGACATTAGGTTTTTGGAAAGATAAAAGAGATCATTTAATTGGACTTCTCTTCATTCCAATGTGATAGTTTTAGGTGCAAGTGGTGGGACACCTTTGACTGGAATAATGTAAAGGAAGATTGTGATAGTGGGTTGATATCTATCAACTCTAGAAAGATGTGGTATGAAGCTAGGGAGCCTTATATTTTCCCAAAACATTGCAACGAGGTGTTTTCTTACCCATATGTGTTAGTTATGGATTGGTGGTTCATATTAAAACACGACCCTAGATCAAAACATTTTTTTGAGAAGAACAATGTTATCATGCCAAGCATCGAGGAAGATAATCTAGCTGATGATAATAGAGATTGATATGTACTTGGGTTATTTCTTCATTTATATTGTTGTTGTATGTTTTTGTTTTCATTATTTCACTATGTATTTCAAAATCATTATTTCCTTGTCCACTAACGTCTCTGCTACATGATTGACATATAAAATACATCAACCTCATACATAAAATATAATTTTTATTCTTAAATGAAAAATGTATTTATTAATATGGAAACATAACTTTCAACGTTAAAAAAAAACATTGGTGCACCAAAAACACAGTGATGCACTGGATTCGGTGCACTGTCAAACATAACCGTACCACAGATAGTGCATACTTAACCATGACGAACCGTCGTTGGTTCACAAATTTATATTTTCGTAGTGGTGTGTCACACTTATGCACCGCGCACATGTATAACATTTTTTCATGGGGAAAAAATGTTCATGTTATCCAACACACTGATATATAGCTATATTTTTAAATATTATTTAGGCATTGCACAGGGTAAATATGATAGCACCAATGTGATCAGAACATACCAAGTGCACTGCATTTGTGATGGATATTAAGAGGCATTTGTTTGAGTTTCAAATAGACTTGGTGATGCATTTTTTTCTTGTTTAGATTATGTAAAGTAAATAACTATTTTTTTTATGTATTTGTAACTAAATTATTTAAAGTATACATGGCTTTATCATTGTGAACATGATGTAATATTAGCTAGGAGAAATGTGAAAAACATAAATTTTAGTGAATATCTCGTGAAAATTTAATTTGTATTATTTAAACTGTATTATCTAAGTCATATTTATTATTAAAAAGAGTTAAATTTAAACTGGTACAATAGAAAATAAAGAATCAAAATAATATCAAAATGTTATATATTTATTACTAAAAAAAAATTCACTTGCCTCTACTTCCAATAGAGCAAAACCACAACTACAAGTAACTTCATCACAAGCCTTATTTTACATTTGTTTATCCTCATCTTTAGAAACATAAATTTAAATTTAAATTTTTAAGAGTTGTTAGAAAGGTTAAATTTAAATTTCTTGAAAATATCATAATTTTAGTAATAAAATAAATAATTTGTATTAAATCTAAATTAATTGTGACAAGAGGCGCTCTACAACTCTGTATGGGAGAGATGTTATCACATAAAGTTACATTTAAAAATAGTAAAATAATAATTGAAATTAACAAATTAAAAATAGTAATAAGAAAAGAAATCAATGTCAACCATAATTACAATACTTCAATTTATACTTTAATCTTATATAACTTTATGTAGAGAAATAATGTAACAGAAAGTAAAAAAATACAATTTACTTCTTAATATAGGAAAAAATGTAAATTTTTCACATGACAAGAAATAGTATTATTGATATTACATTATGTGTAATTCATTATATGTTACATTTACATGTGATATTTAAAACAAAAATACATTTATAACAAAAAAATATTTTACTAGCAACCATAAGTAAAATATTTCAATGTCCATATTAATTAACATAAATTTATAGATACTTTATATAGAGAAAAATAAAGTAATTTAAAATGATTTTTTTCTTATATTTTCACTTTAGCGAGAAATATTGAGAAAAATTTTATTCCATTGTTAGTTGCTTTCTAATTCAATGTATGAGTGACATTGTAAAATTTCCAATGTTTAATATGGATTTGATATGTAATATTAATCTAGAAAATAATAATAATATAAATAACTAAATGTATACATATAGTAAAAAACTATAATGGGGCATATTTTAACATTTTAACATGCAAAACATGAATTATAAATAAAATATTTTAATGTCAACTACATATATATTAATATACCAACTGCCTAGATCCACCAAGCACCTAGGGATCAAATATCTTTTCACTCAATAAGATGTTTTCATCCACTCAATAAGATGTTTTCATCTCAAGATATTCGATCCCTCTCCATGCTTGGTAGTTATAGAGTTAACTTGGATCTAAGCTCGTTGTAAAAAAATTATGACTTAAGTTTTTCAAATTTAATAATAGATTGAATTTTTATAAACTAATATTGAATTAGTAAAATTGTATTTTTTGAATAATTTATTATTAATATTTATATTAAAAATTGAATGAGTTAGAAAATTTTCATCCTTTTAAGAACTAACTAAATTATTTTACTTTTAATTATTTTATCATTGTGAGTATTGAAATATTTCAATAATTAAGTTATATTGAATATCATTGAACTATGTAAGCAATAGAAAAATATTTATCGTAATTTTACAATCATAGTTTCAACAATACTAAACTTTGCAATTTATAAATATATCTTTGCATTCTTTTTAAAGTAAGTCATTTTATATGCAATTTCATATATAAAAGTTTGATATAAATTCACCAAATACATAATCTGTAATAAACATTATTTTATAAAGATAAACATCATGACAATAATCATCTAAAAAACATAAAAATCATCTAAGATGCACGTTTGGATTCAATACCACCATTTAATAATATACACTTTTAGTAGCACATATAATCATCATTAGCTAGCACACAAATCTAATAATTTAATAGGGCATAATCATTGTGAACACATCTAACAACAAAAAAATATTGTAATCTAACATCATCACCACACACATACTCAAATTAATATGAATCTCCTGTCAAATAAATGCTATCACGTACACGTCTATCTACAAGAATATTGGTTGAACAAATCTAACATGACCTAACAATATACACATAAAAAACAACATATAAATTAATACATAAACATGAATAATAATATATATATATAATATATATTATATATATATATATATATATATATATTATATAAAAAAGAGAGAGAGAGAGAGAGAGAGAGAGAGAGAGAGAGAGAGAGAACTATATCATGAAGTCAAATAAGTGAAATCAAATATCTGATACAACAGATGTAGTGATGCCTGTAGCCTGGTCTATAGTAGAAGACGATGGATGGTAAACTACTACCTGATCAAGTAAGTCTCGCGAAGTCAATTGAGGTGGAGGTCGATTAAGAGGTGGTTGGTCTATAGTAGAAGGATGTGGTTGGTTTGTAGGAGAAGGTGGTCGACCTGCTCTGTCAGGAGAAACATATAACACATGCTCTAGCTCTGGAATCTTGACATCATCAGGAAACTGATGAGAAGTTGTACTACCAAAAGTATCACCGACACTCTGACAACCATGATCCGATGGGGTTGCATGACCACTAGAAGCATCATCATCACCATCCTCATCATCATGATCATGATCATCACCCTCATCATCGTCATGAAATCCCTCATGATATGATGGATGTGTTGTTGCATGATGCCATGCAACCCTCGTCATTACCAGTGCCCTACTAGCTCTGATGACATGCCACATAAGAGACATAAAATCTCACGGACATGTCATGTAGAGACCCAAGAACATCTGATCTGTGCTGCTATAGCGAGGCCTCACAAAGAGGACTCCCTACTGAACCAAAACACTAACCAATCTATCACAGTAGCCCATCCAACATTTCATAGTAGGCCTCAGGCCTTGGATGCCAATGCCCCCCTAAGGATGTTACTCATGCTCACCCTCTTGGGCCTTTCCCATCTCCTCATCTCCTCCGACATATAGTGGGAGAGGGGCATGTCCGCGTCGTATGTGTCGATATATACATAATATATAGTACATAAAAATAGTTAGACAATTTCATTAAATAATTTAATAAAATAGGTTAAAGAATGTGCTAGAATAAATTTTACTTTAATTCATTAAAACCAGAAAATGAAACTAAATTAATTTAAAGAAAACACTAATATTACCTCTATCATCTGATGGCTCATCTGATGTGAATAATATGTTGGGGAACCTTATCAAATAATTCCCCGCATATGGATACCCCAATATGACAAACACATGGTCATCCACACTGGATAGTAGCTCTAGTGCCTCATCTGAAATACTCATTGGAAACTCTTATATGCCCCTCTTGGGCATCATCTCCCCCCACATGAACATCTGGGCCTCAGTGATTGACTTAAGAGGTCAATGATCAAATGTATGCCTCGTCTCCATAAACCTCTCAAAAGATAAAAAAAAGTGCTCTAAAGCAAAAGGGAAGGTCTCCCTCTCGTGTCTTGACAACACACAATAATTATCTAAAGTCATACAAAATTGCCTCAAAAAATTGGCAAATCATGTGATGCAACGTGGCACCTGAATTAAAGAATAAATATAATAAAAAAGAGGGCAACTAATGCACTATCCATCACCACAAGAATTTGAAATTGTGTTGACTAATAATGAGAATCACCTAGCCTCCTTTATAGAAAAAGAATAAATTCGTAGTTGTCAACCACAGACCTAAAAATCTTATGGACAGACCACATGAGGCCTAACATATCTCAAAGTGTATACAAGCTAACACTTAGATACAACCCCAAGGGGGACATCAGGGAACTAGGGAAAATCATCCCCTCTCCTCAATAGGACATCGATAAAGTAAATGTCCTCCTCAGTGGGCTTGTACCACAATTGTGGACCAACACAGAAAGCCTATCGTTGGACATTCCATCGACGGATGAGATGCACCAATAGGACATAGTGCACCTTTAGGTTTGTACCTACCTCATTGTACTCAAGGAGGCCTACATTCCTCAAAAGCGCTCAATTCTCTGTAGTAATAGGGCAAGGGTATAAATACCTCTCCCTCTCTCTCACCTGTCATGGTTAGACCATATTGTATGGGTCTACCTATTTCTCCTTCTCCTATTGTTGCTCCCTCTGTTGATGTCTGTACTACATGATTGACATATAAAATACATCAGCCACATACATAAAATGCAATTTTTTTTATTAAATGAAGCACGTATTTATAACTATGGAAACATTTCAATCTTAAAAAAAAAAATCACTGATTCATTGAAAACATAGTCATGCACTGATGTTGACACATTCAACTATAACAACATCGGTAATGGTGCGCACATAAGTATGACACACGCGCGTGTTTGAGAAATTTAACTTTTCATAGCGGTATGACATACTTGTGCACCGATGCTCACATTGCATCTTTCTCGGTGCATTTATATTTACAAAATTCACTTCCACAATAGTGGTGCAATATGTTCACGCACCAAAACATGGTGCAACATGTAAATTTACAGGGTGCGTTGTTGCTGGTGCAAGCCAAACAAAGAGCATACCGCATGTCATTTTTTTTTTTGAAAAATCAATAACAAATTCAACCTAATTTGCAATTCAAATCCCCTAAAAACTTAAATTGGAAAGAAAGATAGATGTTACATGGACATTTGGTCGTCAAGGAGGAATTATGGACACATAATGGAGAAAAATATTTTTTCACATTGTTTGAAAAAATTGGAAACTCAAACAGTGCACACAGTATTGAAAGGTGGTGAGCAAGAGAAGCATCGACACTAGGATGCTTTCACGTGGCAAGATTGGGGCCAGTGCTTTAGAGCTCTCCCACAATGTAGATCGTAAAAATGAAAATTATGCTTGGGTGGGTTATTTTTTATTTAACCATCCTTTGGTGGGTGTCTCAAAGCACATCAAGGCAAAATATATACAAAAGAACCATGTTTTGTTTTTAATTTAAGATTATTGTAGTGCTTTATAGAGACACATCGAGGATTTATGCTATTTGTAGCACACATGTGCTTTGGTTTTACAATAGCACCAACTTATTTTTAGAAATAAGAAACCGTCTATCGGTATGCTTTATACGACACCCTGAGGCGTTGTTATATTCTTACTGCATCAGGCCATCATTTTTGGCTAGCACAGATACATTTTACTATATGAAGGAGTCTGGTGCTAGAAAATATTTAAGCACCAGTGCATTAGGGTATTTAGTGCACTGTGGCTTTTCTTTAAAAAAAAAAAAAAATTCTACTGTGCATCATGTTATATGTAGCTCTCGTGAGTATATTGATAAGAAAGCACTGACATGCTTTAGTAATTTAGACCCACAGTCAAAGAAACATTTTGCTAAAATATCCACCCACCCACCATCACTAGTGACCTCCATTACAAATGGATTTTTGGGTATTTTTTATAAGGACCTCCACAAAAACCTCCACTAGAAGATATTTTCCTTGTAGAGATAATAATGGATTTAGTATTAGGGATTGTAATATTAGGATTTATGCTTTATAATATTATGGTTTAGTGTTAGGTTTAAAATATTAGAGTTTATCATGTTATAAACCCTAATATACCTTGTATTATATACCCTAACTTTAAACCCAATATTAAAAAACTTAACATTAAATCCTAATATTATGGTTTAATTTTAGGGTTTTACAAACCCTATATTATAAAGTCAATATATTGTAATATAATAATATATTATATTTTTCTTAGAGTATTATATTATATGTGGTTTATAATATGGGGTTTATAATAATATTAGGGTTTCTCATTAAGGTTTACTATAGTTAATTTAAGTCAATGAGATTAGGGTTTATAATATAGTGTTTTTTTTATTTTAGGCTTTATAATATTTGATTTATAAATATTGGTGGTATAATATTAGGATTTAATATTAGGTTTTATAATATTAGAAATAAAATATTGGGTTTTAATATTAGGATTTATAGTATTGTGTTTTATAATATTAGGTTTATTAAGATTAATATAATAATATTTCTTTCTAATAATTAATAATAATTAGTAATAAAATTAAAATTATATTCACTTTAACAATATTAATAATATGCGTCTATCAACATATATCCACCACATTTACTAATGTAGTTGTGTGTGTTTTATATACACATATCTACGCATATAAATCACATTTATTAATGTGGTTGTGCTAGTATATACATAGTTGAAATTGAATTGTTTTACTTATTATGGGTATTGAAATATTTTATTTATGGAATTTGTTCATGTTAACTTATTTATGTTATAAATATATTTATAACTACATATCAATATTATTTCACGTTGGATATTAAAATATCTTATTTATAATCCACATTAAATTATTTTTAATATTTCTAAATGTGATATATTAATTATATATTGAGAATTGAATGAATTATACATAGAAATATTTTATTACCATTATAGAGCCATCTTAACCAATAATTTAACAATGTCCAAGACATATCAAATCCCTCTTGACGTGTAAACCTTTTCAAAGTTTAAATCTTGGAAAAAGATTTGATATTTCTGAATTGCATTTATCAATTAAATTCGAAATGCTTATGGGGCATATAATATATAGTGATGGGGTATACTATTAAGTCACTTTGAGATGTAAAGGTTATTGGTTCGAAACTTGGTGCGGAAAAATCCAATTATGTTATGGGTTGGCGTGGCCCATGTTGGGTGTGATACCCAGGTGATTTTGACGGCTTAGATGCTCTCGAGTCACGATTTCTCAAGCCAACTATTAAGCATGTAGTCATCTCTAGCACTTGGATTGGGCACACTACACAACCTAAATTTGAAATTCTCTCATATCTTTACTAAATTTTAGACAAAATTCATTAGAGAATGTTTGAGGTCTAAAATGGGCCTCAAAACAAAAATGTACAACCAAAATCAAATCTATAAGAACCAATAGGATCCAATATGATGATTAAAACCATGGGGATTGATTCACCATTTTTGGATTAAAAAAGTAAAAGGATTGAAAAATAAAAAAAATAAAAAAACTATTTTTTCAACACATATTTTCAATTTATCTCCCTATGGTTTTACTCAAATTTCGAGCAGGAGCACTCATTGGATGTGGAATTTAATTTCTCATCCAAGGGGTACCCATGTTGCATAATTTTGATGGACCCTGTTGCACGTAAAATGAGAAATACATGAAAACATGTGATTGAAATCATGTTTTTTTCCTATATTTCTCATTTTTTGTGTAGCAAGGTCCATCGAAAGTATGCAACATGGGTACTTCTTGGATAAGGAATTAATTTCTGCATCCAATGAGTGCTCTCGCTCAAAATCTGAGTAAAACCATAGGGATATAAATTGAAAATATGAGTTGAAAAAATAGTTCTTTTCCCCTCTAGAATTTGATGATGTAATTTAATCTTATTTTATTATTTCCACTATTATTTTATAATATCCTTTAGCAGGTCCATCTTAGACCTCAAAATGTCTCTAATGGGCCCCGAAAATATATCCAAAAAGTGCAAGAATGTAAATTAGTAAAATAATGTTTTGTAAACTTTATTTTTTTCAATTGCTTCACATGATATATACATGGTTTGTTTAACCGTATATAATGTATACATATTTAACAATGAAATATTTTACTTAACATGAGAACTATAATATTATATTTATAAATTACATTGTCCACCTTAAAATTAAAATACAATATTATTTTTAATTATTTTATCTCTTTAGAAAGCTAATATAAAATTATGTCACTTCATTGTGTGAGAGTGAGACTGAAATATTTTGCCACATCTTTGTTCCCTCATAGTGGGTTGTAATATTAACAACAAAATTATGTTATTTCACTATATAGGGTTAAGAGTGACAATGAAAATATTGATGTTTTATAATACCTTTAGTTAAAACTAATCAAACATGTATATTCATTTTTTTGGTATAGCCTATGTTGTTTTTTATTTAAAGAATATCTCATTTTTATTTTAAAAGGGACATATATCAACTTCAAATTGAGCATGGATGGAATCATAAATCACCCTTATATTGGGTTGTATAATGTGCCTCTCCGCACAATCAAGTTTAAAGGCTATTTTTTTTCTCCCATATCACTTTTTTGGAATTTTTATTTTCCATGGAATACATTTGAAACCCAAAAACACATTATCTAAAACCACAAATTCCAAGGTACCACTATTTTTCCTGTATTTTTTTTCATAGAAAAAAATAGCATTTTTATTATTCACGAGGAATAAAAATAAGCACATACATGTAAATATTTTTTTTAGAAAAGTTTATTGCATAGTACTTTCCAAAAATGAGTAAAATGTTGAAAAGACCCTAAAAAAAAAACTATATCCAAGCAAAGTATTGTCTAAATGAATAGAAGAGGAATCTTGAAAACATGCAAAGAATACTTCCACATCCCATGAGATACAAAAGATCCAGGAAGGGAGTTCCTGACACTGTGAGAAAGCTATAAATAGACATAGATTTGGTTAGAAAGGACCTTGAGCTTCCATAACATACATAATTTTCACTTAGAATGGTTACCTCTTTTGTCCATCGAAAGAGATATTTTTGATAAAAGGTTTGTTGCTATATTTAATTTGTTGTGGATGTGCTGGAAATTGATTTCCTAAAAACATTTCCTTATCTTTGAGATTCTAACTTTCCAAGAGGCTAAGTTTAGAATTCTAGATGTTATTTACCTACCAACTAATCTATTAGAAATTTGGAATCTCCAAGAATTTGTATGCATTTTATATTTTTCAAATGTGCAAGAAACATAAGATCCCAATAAGAAATCGACTTTGCTTTTGTGTTTGTTCATCTTCCTCTTCCAATTTTGAATTGAAAATACTTATTTCCTATCATTCCAATCATCCCCCCTGCAATTGTCCCCTTGTGTAGCTCCATCGAATAAACTAACTGAATGATATTGAGATAAATTAGGGAGATTTATCATCCTCACATCTTTTCTTTTTTTTCTCTAGGTTATATTCCCTCAAATGTGCCATGCAATCTTCGTGCATTGATAAAATATACTAATTTTTGAGATTTTGAAAAACCATGTTTCTTAGTAACAAAATTCCCCAAACCACGAAAATTGGAAGGGAGGAAAGATTTTTAAAAGTTTCAATCCAATTATGGAGGGTATCCTCTTTTAGGCACAAAACCTATAAAATTAATTATCGTATTTCCTTGGAAATTTTACAACATACAAACAGATGATCAAACGACTGTTTATGGACCAGACAAAGGCACCACAATTTGGTCCCTGAAAAACTTATTTTGTGGAAGTTTTCCTAGGTTAATATTTTATTTTGCAAGACCATCCACGTGAAACATCTCATCTTGTTTAGGATTTTCCTTCTCCAGATTGAATTATTCCACAAACATAATCCTTTGATCTATGACCAACACTGGCTTCATATGCATATTTTTCTCTCACCTTATTAGAATAATTATCCTAACTCTATACAAGTAGACCATTAGAGTTATTTAAGTTGATACCATTGATATATAACTCTTTTGAGGAAAGAATTCCATTCACTAACAAAATGACCAACCAAACCTAAGTCAACAGGAGTCATCTAGTAACCATTTGTGAAATCTGCAAATTCCACTCTTCTGACATTGTTTAGGATAAAATAACCTTTTGAGTTTAGGATATTTATCAATTCGTAAGATAGTTAATAGTAAGAAGCTCCTCCAACAAAGGGATCCTTACCAAGACTCACTTTATTACTATCTTCAACATTCCAGACAAGGAAAGTGAAGAGGAAAGGGAAGGAGTCCATGAGGGTCTTCCATACAATGGAGCCCTTGTATACCAACTTAGTCGTATTTTTTCTAAGCCAATCCACCATAGGTATCTTTCTAAGATACTTTTCCTTTATTACTTGGCTCCAAATTCCTTCACTAAAAAAACCTCTCCATAGGTTTTTCAGAGCTAGTTCCTTAACAAACCTAATCAAGTTCTTTAAACCCCACCTTTTGAGTTTCTTTGGCTTGGATAATGATTCCTACCTGGAAAGGTGAATCCCCTCCTTTATTTTCTTACCTAACCACAAAAAAACTAATCCTTTGTATTAAATTATTTAAAATTATTTTGGGAATCTAGGATAAATATAGTCATAAGAGTGGAATGTTATCTGGTACCCATTTCACTAAAATCATTCTTTCCCCTAGGGAAAGCTAGTTATAGCACTACAGGCTTATTCACTTCTCGAATTTTCTAATTAGCCACATTCAATCTTCTTTATCCTATTTATTTGGCTTAAGATAGAAACCCAAATACTTGAAACCTTTTTCCAAGTCATCCACCTGAAAGGGCATAGAAGACCTTATGGAAGATACAATATATAAGCTTACACCATTATGTAAAAAAATAGATTTATTTACACTAATCTCCATTCTTGAGGCTTGATAGAATACATTTATCACTCTATTGAAGACCTTCCATTCCAAAATAGTTCCAAATTATATCAACAATACATCATCCACAAAGAGAAGATGAGTAATATATTGTTTGAGATAGACTTTAATCCCTTTTATGTTTCCTTCTTATTTTTATTTCAGCAGAAGGAGGCCTGAACCTTACATAATTAGCAAGAACATGAAGGGAGAGAGTGGAAACCCTTGTCTAAGACCTCTAGAGCTAGAAAATTTTGTTAAAGGTGACACATTGACCACAAATGAAAAATTAATAGAATTCACACAACCCATGATCCAACTTGTGACCTCTAACCCTAAGCCAATCTGCAACAAGACAAATATGAGGAATGTCTAGTTCACTTTGTCCAAAGTCTTATTGAGATCCATCTGGAGGACCAAAGCTTCTTTTAATTCTATGAAATGGAGGACCTCTTGTGCTATGCTAATTGCATCATGGATTTGCTTATCTTCCAGAAATCCAAATTGGTATAGAGACATAATCTATGCTAGCTTATTTTTTTATCTTATTTGACATCACTTTGTGATGATTTTATACAGTAGGTTACACAGAGATATGGGTGTTTAGCCATTAAGGGTCATAACTTTTGAGATTTTTCGAATCAGAGACAAATAACATGCATTCATGGCTTTTTATACTTTCCCAATCCTTTTAGAGTCATCCACTGCTTTACAAAGATCAAGCCCCATGAGCTCAAAAAAGGATAGAAAGAGCTCTATTGTCCATCCATCTAGGCCTATACTTTTGTATTTTGGAAAGTGCTTTAGAACCCCTTTAATTTCATCAAGAGGGACATATCTCCCTATCCTTTCAGAATCCTCAACGTGGAATAATTCTAAGTAGTTATGGATGAGTTGTAATTGAGGGACAATATTATTTCCTCCTGGATCCCTAAACGAAGAGGTAAAATGTTTTGCGGCATTAGCTTCTATATCTCTTTGGATTGTAACGACCTTACCATCCTCCACATCTAGTTCCCAAATGGAGTTTATATTTCTTATGTGATTAGCGTAATTATGAAAAAAATAGTATTTCTATCTCCCATCTTAATCCAAATCACTTTGCTTTTGAGCCTTCGGGTCTCTTCTTCCGTTGACATAATCCTCCACATCTCTTTTTCAAGTATGAGAATTTGGAACTTCTTGGCTTCCAAGGAACTCATCCTATGATTTATCTCTGCTGAAAATTGGAGCTAATAAAATATTGAGAAATTTGTTCATATTCTTTCTTCAGGGAAAGCAACTCTTCTTTTAGCTCAACTTCTCTTTTCTTTTCCCATTCCATAACCACCTTCTTAAGTTCCATAAGTTTCCTAACAAGAGAGTTCATGTTAGAGAAGCAGATAAAAGCATAACATTTTTTCCCCAAATGAGACACCAAGGAGTTGAAGGAATCCAATTCTAGGCAAGAATGATAGAACTTAAAGGGGAGTTGAAGGAATCCAATTCTAGCCAAGAATGAATTAACTTAAAAGGGTATTTATTTATGTGATCCTCAACGTCGAATTCAAGAAAAAATAGGAGGTGATCCAATATTTCTTCTTTAGTAAGCCATGATCAAAGTCTTCCCAATTTATGAGCGAGTTGTCGATTCCTCAAAAACCTAACAAGTCTCTTAACAATACCTTCTTCACTAGTCCTACCATTCCTCCAAAAACCTAACAAGTCTCTTAAAAATACCTTCTTCACTAGTCCTGCCATTCCTCCAAATAGGGGTTAAAGAGAAAGTAGTAATACCACAAAGATTATGATTTTGCACCATCTCCAAAAAGCAAAGAACCAAAAAGTTAGAACAAGCTGAGGTACCCCAAAATTTCACGACAAGATAGTGAAATTCAAATCTCCTCCCAAAAAAAAGGAATGGTCCTCGAGAGAGACACTAAATTGGAATTTATGCAAGAACTTCATCTATGCAAGGAATGGTCCTGGAGAGAACCACTAAATTGGACTTTATCCCATAACTCTCGTTTCTCTGCACAGGGCACCTAGTAATTTACCAACTTAATTGGGAAATGCCTCTCACAAAACCTTCTAAGATAATTCCATTAGAACAAGAAGGGCTGCGGGGCAGCTAGTCCCTGCTGCAGCCCGCAGCTTATCTGCCCGTAAAAGCATGAGCGAAACTTAAAGCACGAGCGAAACGTGGCGGTTGTTGCCTCCTCCGTCTGGACGCCTGTTCGCGAAGCATAGTTGGAAGTCTTTTGTGAACAACATGCATTGAACCTGTGGTCTGCAAGTGAATTTGGAGCAGTGGAAGATCTTGTGAGCAGCTGAAAGCACCTTAGCTATATGCAGGCTGGCAGAACGCTTAATCTCTTGTTTTCAACTGCAATGGCCTCACTGTGTTCGATTCAACAGGGAACATTGTGTTTAGGGTGGACAACTATCCTTCAGATTCCAGGGGCGAAGTCGTTCTCATTGACTCTGCAGGGACGGCCATCGTTACAATGCAACGAAAGGTATAGAAACATATATAGTACCTCTCAATTAGTTTTCCATCGTTTTCTCTTTGATGTAACATTTGAAAGTGTATTGAATTGTATCATTGTATGTGAATCAAAGACTGAGTCTGCGGAATGAATGGCAAGGATTCCAAGGAGAATTTCGGGATGCCCAAAAACCATTGTTCGTCGTTAGAAGGGCGCCATCTTTGTTCATCTCCAGAAAGAGTTTAGCAGATGTGTACATGCGTTCATCGGCTAAAAGCATGAAGAGTAAGAATGCGTTCATCGGCTAAAAGCATGAAGAGTAAGAACTGGGCTTTGCAGAGCAACCTTCGAGCTTCAGTTTTGCCTATGCTTTCTGAAATCTATTATGGAAAAAAAATAAGCCAAATCAGTTGTATAGCAAATCAATTTTGTCAAGCGGAAACTCGAGTTTCCCCAGACTTGTTCAACAATTTATAGGTTTGTATCTGTCTGTATGTTTGTATTTAGTTTTTTGTTCCTCTTCGAATACATACAAGATGTTTCGGTGAGCATAGGCCCGGTTTCTTCAGATTTTATTATATGCGTCGCTCTTAAACTTTTTTGCAGGTTGTTAATTCATTTTGATATGTCGAAATACTTTTTGCAGAATTCAAAATGGCAATGGCTTATGGCCTCACTGTGTTCGATTCAACAGGGAACATTGTGTTTAGGGTGGACAACTATCCTTCAGATTCCAGGGGCGAAGTCGTTCTCATGGACTCTGCAGGGACGGCCATCCTTACAATTGTCGAATTTGATAACTATGGTTTCAAATACATGTCTATATAAATTTGGTAGCTATGGTTTCAAATACTTATCCATGTATTAACTAGCTTTGTCGTTGGAGAGTTACTAGAATACATGAGCTTTTACCGCATGTTGCCTAACTAATACTTTTATTATTGCTTTTGACCATTTGAAATTTGTTACCTGCGACTCCATGCAAGAAAGCGTCATCTTGCTACTCCACGCTCCGATGACACCTGGCAAAGCCACAACCCTCAAAGCAAGACACTTGGTCAATATGCATTCAAATGTCCATGCAGGCTGGCAGAACGCTTAATCTCTTGTTTTCAACTGCAATGGCCTCACTGTGTTCGATTCAACAGGGAACATTGTGTTTAGGGTGGACAACTATCCTTCAGATTCCAGGGGCGAAGTCGTTCTCATGGACTCTGCAGGGACGGCCATCGTTACAATGCAACGAAAGGTATAGAAACATATATAGTACCTCTCAATTAGTTTTCCATCGTTTTCTCTTTGATGTAACGTTTGAAAGTGTATTGAATTGTATCATTGTATGTGAATCAGAGACTGAGTCTGCGGACTGAATGGCAAGGATTCCAAGGAGAATTCCGGGATGCCCAAAAACCATTGTTCGTCGTTAGAAGGGCGCCATCTTTGTTCATCTCCAGAAAGAGTTTAGCAGATGTGTACATGTGTTCATCGGCTAAAAGCATGAAGAGTAAGAATGCGTTCATCGGCTACAAGCATGAAGAGTAAGAACTGGGCTTCGCAGAGCAACCTTCGAGCTTCAGTTTTGCCTCTGCTTTCTGAAATCTATTATGGAAAAAAAATAAGCCAAATCAGTTGTATAGCAAATCAATTTTGTCAAGCGGAAACTCGAGTTTCCCCAGACTTGTTCAACAATTTATAAGTTTGTATCTGTCTGTATGTTTGTATTTAGTTTTTGTTTCTCTTCGAATACAGACAAGATGTTTCGGTGAGCATAGGCCCGGTTTCTTCAGATTTTATTATATGCGTCGCTCTTAAACTTTTTTGCAGGTTGTTAATTCATTTTGATATGTCGAAATACTTTTTGCAGAATTCAAAATGGCAATGGCTTATGGCCTCACTGTGTTCGATTCAACAGGGAACATTGTGTTTAGGGTGGACAACTATCCTTCAGATTCCAGGGGCGAAGTCGTTCTCATATGGACTCTGCAGGGACGGCCATCCTTACAATGCAACGAAAGGTATAGAAACATATATAGTACCTCTCAATTAGTTTTCCATCGTTTTCTCTTTGATGTAACGTTTGAAAGTGTATTGAATTGTATCATTGTATGTGAATCAGAGACTGAGTCTGCGGAATGAAGGTCAAGGATTCCAAGGAGAATTATGGGTTGCCCAAAAACCATTGTTCGTCGTTAGAAGGGCGCCATCTTTGTTCATCTCCGGAAAGAGTTTAGCAGATGCGTACATGCGTTCATCGGCTAAAAGCATGAAGAGTAAGAACTGGGCTTCGCAGAGCAACCTTCGAGCTTCAGTTTTGCCTCTGCTTTCTGAAATCTATTATGGAAAAAAAATAAGCCAAATCAGTAACTACAAAATCGTATGTTCTGTAGTCGCTCTTAAACTTTTTTGCAGGTTGTTAATTCATTTTGATATGTCGAAATACTTTTTGCAGAATTCAAAATGGCAATGGCTTATAGTTAAAACAGACAGACTGAAGATAAACATACAGACAGACTGAAGATAAACGTTCTAGTATAACAGTGAAGCAGTGAAGAGTCCAGGACGCCGACCTCACAGTCAGAGCTGGATTCGAAAACTGAACGAATTGACTGTAAGACCTATTGATTGCACGAAATGACGAGATTCTTTTTTATCTATCTAAATAAATAGCTTAGAATTCTCATTTCTTTTTATCTATCTAAATAAATAGCTTAGAATTCTGTCTTACGGGGCTTGTGATAATGCAGTTTGAAGAATACAGCAAGCTCATTTACCTGAACACCGACATTCAAGTCTATGACAACATTGATCAACTCTTTGATCTCCTGTGCATTCGCCGCTGAGCAAGAAACACTGAAACCAATTTCCTCAGGTACTCACTCACTCACTGTGTATTTGATTGCAGAATAACAAAGTTGTAACTCAGAAGGAACGTGTTGATTTTAGGAACAGTAACAGAGCATATGTGTATGTGTACCGTCTGTCTCAGACCGAGCTGCGAGAAACTGAGCTGCGAGACTGAGGAGCTGCCTTCCATTCCATCGAAACTGCGGGTTGATCAACTTGCAGGCATGGAAGACTCCCAGGCAGGTCGGCTCTTATGAAGATGCGATCACCGCTCTTATGAAGATGGGATCACCGCCCCTATGGTCGACAGCACATATCTAGCTGCCAACTTCAGCGATGGGCACCTCAACATGCATGCACACTTGAGAAACTTAGAACTACCACACTTGAGAAACTTAGAACTAAAGTAGTTCTAGTTCACTGATATATCAGGCTAACATTTAATGTTAGGGAATTAATGCTATGTAATGTTAGCATTAGTTTCAATCTTCAAAAATAAGATTGAATTCATATCTTAAATCAATACTTATCTTAAGTTTGCCCAGATCCTGGCCTCGATATAAGGCCAAATAAGATCGTTAAAATTCTGAGTGGTCTAAATAGCGGTGGGAATTTCGTATTGGTTAAAAAAAAAATGATTTATAAAATATACATTTGAAACTTAGGTTAATAAATTGCGTTGTTTATCGGTTCTCGCGTCCAACTAATAGCAACCGACCAAACCGATTGCTATAGTCCCTGCCAGGCCCGGAGGGCAGGGACTAATAAGAGAAGTCAAATTGGTAGGTCGAGTCTACGGGATTCTCATACCTAGTCCGGTTGTGTAAGCAAATGAAATTGAAGAGGAGCACATGCACTGTCCTGCTAAAACAAAGGGATGCAAGAAATATGGTGAAACCGTTATCTACCGTGGAGACATTTTCGTTGAACTCTGAAATCTTCACATGAGACGTAGGTATGACAGGTGTAAACCACAACACGTCCCGGGAGAGAAATATACGTGTCATTTAGAACAGCAATTCGGCAGTACACAATACGATTCTTAACACATTCCAACGCTGACCAAAGGAAGACAAAGACCTAGTCTGTACATTCAGGAAAAAATGTGCACTCTCATTGCCCACTATTAATTAAGAATTAGAGATCGTAGTACTCTCATATTGCACATGCAAGTGTATTAAACGTCACTGTCATGTAACATAAATTCTTGTATTGCTTATTTGACATACTAAAAATTCATTTCAGTCTGGATGACGTTAAAAATTGAGCTCTGAGGGAAAAGATTAAACAATACAGTCATATTAGGATCAGATACGCCGGCACTTCTACATGCAGGACGGTGATGATGGCAACCAAATCGTTTATTGTTCAGACTTCCCAACGTCGTACATCATCGTCACCTTCAGCAAATATTCGGATGAGAAGTGCCAGGGGTTAAATTTGACGGGTCCTATCAAATTTTTTTCCATAATTAAATTACCCTTCCCTTTGCATGATTTTTAATATATATTTTTTTGGCTGTGTAATATATTTTTCTTATTAAACCATAATCAATAAAAAAATCTATTTTATTTATCTTTTTTTACAATTTTATTTATATTTATATAATAAAAATAAATTAATTAGATATATATGAATTTCATTTCAAGCCAATGTACCGATTCATAAAACATGATTGTTAAGTAATAGTTGTCAAAACTAAAAACTGAAGCCAATATCACCATTTTACTTTGACTAGCAGTGTATGGTACAAAATTTAGAATATTTTAAACATTTTAGCTAAATCGCAAAAAAATATTTAAAGGAAAAGAGAAACTTTTCTTCTTTCAAATTAAACATAAAGATAAATATAAATGATTCAAGAAAAAATTAAGAACTTTCCATATTACGTTTACCATCAAAGTTATCTAACCAAAACAATATTTAATAAAAATCTTTTCCATTGAGATTTAGGTTTAAAAGTAATATTTCAGAAATTCAGAAAATTAAACATATTTGAAAATAAGGAGGGAAAGCATAATGCTAGGAAATATGATATTCCCAAAATTTTTATGTGACCTTTTTTTATACTCAGTCAACATCACTATTTCTATATTCATTTTGTAAGAAATTTAAAATAAGTTTTATAATTTTAATTACACATTTTTAAAATTATAAAACAAATTTCTCAAATATTCTTATAAAATTATACACAACCAATTTTTTTTTGAAAAGAGTTGAACTATAAGTACCCATAGAAATAAACAAAATTAAAATAAATAAACGAAAAAAATATATCATAAATAAATTACCTCATGGGGAGGAGAACCATCCAATTTAACCTCCAAAACTCAAATCTACAATCGTATTATTATCACTCGAGAGCTCATTGATTTCCATTTACTCACTTATATATATGAATTTTTGAATTAATATTGTGATAGCACATTCATTGATGTCTAGATTTACAAAGATAAAAAGGATTTCATTTTTTTTATTTAATAATTTCAAATAAATTTCCCATTTTTAATATTTGATATAAATTTCCAAGCAGAAAAGAATATGACTTTATTTATTTATTTATTTTTGACATTAAAAAAAAAAATCTCAATTTTTACTATTAAATATATTTAATATTGAAGAAATTCAGATTGAAATCCTATATATTTAATAAGAAATGATTTAAATTTAAACTTTATTTTAGTTGTTTTTAAGATCGAATAAATTTAGATATATATGTTAGAAATACTTAACCAAAAGCATTTGATGTATATTCCTTGGCATATGTAATAAATTCGCATTTGTGTATTATAAGTTTCAACAGCATTTGTGTATTATAAGTTTCAACAAATATTATAAAAAACAATTTCAATTTTGATATAATACCCGTCTAGAATTTATGTGTTGTGAATTTCAAAAGAGTAGTTTCAATTTGTCGACAGTCATGCCATGAATTTTGAGAATCAACATAGAAAGAAATATGGCTTCCAAAACTCAGAAAGTAGACCCGAGGAATGAAGTGGCATGTCCGGCTCTACACATTTGAGCAGTCGTCCCCCTCCCTATTTGTTGTTGACCAAGATTGGATGGAATGAACCAGAAAAATAGAAATCTTCTCAACAAATATGTTGGCATCAAAATTTCTTTGATCTGACACTAGAAGTAATTCGATTTCTTCGGGTTGCCGTGGGTTTGCCTGATCGCAGGCGGGTGGCTTTTGCCTGTGTCGTGTGGTCACTACTTTTATTGTGTGTGTGCATGAGCGAAGCCTAGAGGTAGCTCTTTTTCCCTCACAAAATCTATAAATCGTAGGCTGTAGAAGGCACAACCAAAACTAAAAAATAGATCCCCAATTTCCCCACCATCACAGATAGTGTAGAAGGCACAACCAAAACTAAAAAATAGATCCCCAATTTCCCACCATCACAGATAGTGTAGAGCATGTTGCTTCTCAGATGATATCGAGGCTATGTGTCAACTTGATTTGGTTCAGTACACAAAGCAGAATTCCTCAAAACTATTGTCCTCTCTATGCCTGCAGAATAGCTTCAGAATTGGATGCCATTGGCCTTCACCTCTGCCTCCATTCCTAATCCAACACCATCCTTCTCCGCCTCCATTCCTAATCCAACGCCAACATTGTGATGATGACTTGAGAGGGTGCTTCATGGCAGTGTCCATGGACTCTTCCATCACCATTGACTAGTGGTAGACGAGGATCTATCTCGGAACCTGTGAAGAGTGATTATCTCACGGGCCATTCGGTGTTGTAAAGAGTGGGGAAAGCATCTTTATCATTCGTGGGGTTCATCCAATGATTAAAACTTGTTCTATTGAATCGGTCATGGAACATTGCTGACCACAAAATGGAGATGAATTAATTATAAACAATTTTTACAACCTAGATTAAATTATTTTTAAGTAAATCCAATATTCATATCCATTTATTCGCATGACACCTTTTGCTATAATAAATTTCTGTCTAATCCATGGTCATCCTCATGAATGTGAAGTGTACACCACTGTTGCACCATGAATGAAATCTGTCTAATCCATGGTCATCCTCATAAATGTGAAGTGTACACAACTGTTGCACCATGAATGAAATGCATGCGCTGTGGGACTTAAACCTATAATATATATATAAACTTATGAAACTTCCGATATTTTTCCATGCCCGTCATTTTCCTTAATTATTTTCTAATTGACAATGACGTGTTTAATTTAAAATCAATTGTATTTTACGCAAAAAAAGAGAAAAACGGATAAGCGAGCGTCAAATTTAACCCCTAAGCAGTGCCCATAAATTCAAATAGTCGTATGTAGGAGATTGTGTTAGATTTATTCAGGATGACAACCTCAGCCAGATATTCACGTTTTCATCTTAGTTTCGTGCTGCCCAGCTTCATTTAAAAATGTCGCCCTCTCTGTCTGCCTGTGGACTGTCTCGTTTGACGACGACGTTGTCTCGCCTTAGAGTTCAGATAGAGGTTTAATAAAAGCATTGTAGGAGGATTTCCACTTTATTATTTGATTATTTGGGAATTTTAATTAGCCATTCTCCTCACTGGATCTAGAGTTGGCTAGCCATAAGGTAAAGAGTTTAGCCGGTGCTTCAATAACTCAAATCTAGAATCAGGTGAAACTATAACTTACAAAAATGAAATGAAAACCTCAGGGTTTTTAGCTAGAGTTCTTAATAAAAAAAACCAAAAATATATACCATTGCACATTGTGAGATTAAGACTAAAAGCTTGCCTTAACAAGACTAAGAGGGTTGGAATTTGCTGTTACCCAAACTTTTTTATAAATTTTTAAATGTAATTGAGGTGAGCAATTTTTTTAAATGAATTTTTTTTTTTTTTAATTAGAGATTTTATTTTACTAGTTATTTTTTTTAATGTAATTGAGGTGAGTAGTTTTTAAATTTTTTTTTCTTTTAATTATAGATTTTATTTTATTTGTTATAAATTTTTTATTGATTAAATTATAAGTTTATTGAGGAGAGGTTTATTTTTATAGTTGTAGTAAATAGATGTGTATGTTCATATTTTCAATTTGGAGTTGTACGTGTCTTTATATATAACAAAATAAATATAGGGGTTTGGTTGCTTAATAAAATCCTTATAAAACATCAATAATCTCACTCTTAGTGGCCATACTAAGGAGAAGTGGCAAAAAAATATTTCTCACTCTCTTAACTATAAATGAAGTAGTTCAAGTTTCAAAGAAAAACTATTAATAAAGTATATAAATCTGTTTAAATTTTTTTTATAGTTAAAACATTTTATGCAGTCTCATTAATTTATGCCCAAGTAAATTTTGATCTATTTTATATTTCAAAAATGCAACATAAACAATGAAAAATTATATATATAGGATTAAATTTGTCAAAGTGAAAACATTTTATTCAAATTTTGCACTTTAAAAAAGTCTTTAACTCAAGAAATTTAATTCTTCTTGGCTCTCGGTAGATCTGTGATTAAGAAGAATTTACACTGATAAATAAAAAATGCTAATAACCATTGTTCTAAATTTAAAAAATTTTATTTAAATTTTTTTTTTATAATTATAATTAATTTTTTATCCTTATTTTTGGATTTTTTTCTTAATAAACTTAAAAAACTGATGCCAAAAGAGGCTATTGTTCATCCCAATTTCACAAATAAAATAGATAATTAATTTCCTTACTAATGCTTAAAAACTCCAATAAAAAATAAAGTTAAACTGTAATTTGAAAAAAAAAAAAAACCTCATTTTTAAGTCGAGTTTTCAATTAAAAAAAACAACCAAATCTTGTATTATGAGAGATCTTAAGATTAAGACGAAAATCTCTCCTTGCAAACTACCCTAGAACAGTCTTGGAATTTATGTGCAGGGAAAGATTTTTTATATTTTTAACGAATTTGAGGGGAATAAAAAAAAAATTCAATGTCAAAAGTGATCCTTAAAACAATTTTGAAATAGCAGATTTGATTTGTAAATATTTAAGTTAATGTAGGTGTAAACTTAGATATTAAATTATTCATCATACATTTTTAATTGCTTAAATTACAAGTGACAAACAAAGGAGTCAATAGCCAATATCCCAAATCTAAGCATTTCCAGTGTTTGTTCCATAAGCGTGATTGTTTTTTTCCCTATTGTGGATATCTTTCTTTGCTAGTAATAGGTGCATGGAGGAGAACCTAAAGTAACCAAATTTCATTAATAAATCCTTTTTTATGAAGTCGTTTTTCATTGTTTACTTCTTTTTGCCGGTATGTCTCGCCAATTCGCACAATTTTCGGTGAAAGAGGGGTGAGCTTAATATGTTTTAACATGTTATTTTAGAATATTAAGAATCATAATTAATATTTTTTTACAAAATTCAATGGTAAGGGTTATGAATTTAGTTGAATTTAAATTAAATAAGACGAAGGTATTTGCGGCAACTTTACTCAACAAATTTCGATATAAAATAATGAGTTAAAAAGGGATCAGATGGGATTGTAAACAAGAAACCACTTTTACCAAGTACTTGATGATGATTACATGGTTTTGTATTCCTCCAATTTTGACATGGATGGATTATCTTTTGAACTAAATACATTTTGGGAGCCATTTAGCTAGATAAATGTTGTTTTATGATTATTATTTTTTGTCTCATTCCTTAATAATTACAAAAAGAATTGTATATAACAATAAACTTTAATGTTTATTAACTTGCATTTAACTTAAACGATTGGTGTAAAAAACAAATGGCCATCACCAAATTTTTAAATGAAGAGAAAAGAAAATTTAATCTCCAAACTTATACCCAACCATTTTATTCATTATATTGCATTTTATATTATACCTTGAAATAAAATGCACACCACTTGGTCAAGAGATTGTGCTATGTGATGAACTTCTTATGTACAATTTTCCTACATATGGCATGGTCACCCAACTACAATTTCCCCTAGCCCCTCTACATTTGGGGTGTCATTTATGTTAGGTTGTGTTATATTCTTTCCACGACTAGTCGACGTAGTTAACTGGGGGGTTAGAAGGGGGGGAGAGGCCCTCTTCGTTGCGTCGATTGCATAGTGGGGGGATCACAGGGGATTCGAGGGGTGCAAGTAACCCCATTCTATGGGGTTCGAGGTAGCGCCCTGGAAAAATTTTGTTTTTGGACCCTATACTAGGTTGGGTGGACCTACCTATGGTTTTCTGCATGATTTTTTGCACATGGTTTTTGACGCGATGGTTTCTGATCCATGGTTTTGGACGTAATGGTGTTTGGTCCATGGTATTGGATGCTTCAGCATGTATAAATATGTAATGTAACATTGAAAGGAACATAATGAAAAATCAAGATGGTAGTCTCGGTTTTGGGATCTAGGGGAAAATCTCTGAGTATATGTGTTTTTTGTGTTACGATGTCGCATTGCTTATTTTCTGTGTTTGAAAATTCATATGTAGGTAATTTTTTTACAGGGTTAAAATCTATATTTGGTATCAGAGTTGTTTTGGCTTCAAGGGGATGCCTTTGTTGCTGAGGAGTTTCGCTCAGGCCTGTAGTAGACCCTGTTTAGTGGGAGATATGCGCGATCGATTCTGGTGGTGAAAGAAGATGTCGAGAAGCGGAAAGCTATAGTTTAAGAAATTTAATGGTTAGAGTTTTGAGTTGTGGAAACTCAAGATGGAGGATCTGTTAGTGGATAAAGATTAATGAATCGTAGTAGATCTGGGTACTAAACCAACAAAAGTGTTAGATGAAGAATGGAAGAAGTTGCATTGGAAGGAAAAGACCACAATACAATTATGTGTCTTAGATTCAGTATTGTTGAATGTATCAGGGGAAGCTACGATGAAGGATTTGTGGAATAAGTTAGGGACTTTGTACCAATCTAAGTCTTTGGTGAATAAACCTTTCCTGCGGAAAAAATTGTATAACCTGAGGATGAAAGATGGAGACTCGGTGACAGAGCATCTAAACACATTTAATACTGTGGTAAGTTAGTTATTATATGTTGATATTAAAATTTCAAATGAAGATAAGTGCATCAACTTGTTGTGTTCTCTACCAGATTCGTTGGATACTCTGGTTATTGTAATAGGTAGCAATACAACTGCCTTGCAGTTTGATGAAATATTCTCATCCTTGCTGGCGGAGGAAATGAGATGGAAAAATATGGAGAGCTAGAATGGTGATGCCTTGTCTATACGAGGATGGTCCCAGAACAAAAACAAAAATAATTCATTGAGTGGGAGATCTAAATCTCCAGGAAAACCTGTAAAGGTTGTGTGCTGGAAATGTGGAAAGGATGGGCACTACAAAAGGGACTCTAAATCTAAAGTTCTTGATAAAGGAAAGGGATCTGATGATGCTCCTTCTGCAGAGGTGAAAACCATCTTAGATGAAGGTGGGGATGTGTACTTGACTTCTTCAAGTACACTTGTAGATCATGAGGCATGGTTGATTGACTCAGGTGCATCCTTTCACTTCACTCCCCATAGAGAGTGGTTCTGCAAGTATGATAAATATGATGGTGGTGATTGTAGGTTTTAACCCCATACAAAAATTACTTGTATATGAATTCTAAAACACAGAAAATAAACAATGCAAGAGCATAACACATAAAGCACAAATACTCAGAGATTTTCCCCTGGATCCCAAAACTGGGACTACCATCTTGATTTTTCATTATGTTCCTTTCAATGTTACAATACATATTGATTCATGCTGAAGCATCCAATACCATGGACCAAAAACCATCGCATCCAAAACCATGTGCAAAAAAGCATGCACAAAACCATAGGTAGGTCCACCCAACCTAATATAGGGTCCAAAAACAAAAAAAAATTGGGCGTTGTCCTAGACCCCATAGAGTGCGGTTACTTGCACCCCTCAAACCCCCTGTGACACCCCCCCTCCCCACTACGCAATCGATGCAATGAAGGGGGGGATCTGCCCCCCTTCTAACCCCCAGTTAACTATGTGGGCTAGTCGTGAAAAGAATATAACACAACACAACATTATCCCACTTGTTGTTTTCTTTCCACAGGGGGCCACAAGAGAGCTTAGTCATTTATCCAGCCTTGCAATGCCCATTGTTTCTCTACACCAAGAGAACTTCTCAGAGCTCACAGATTTTGTCAATGCATCTACGGTATTCTTCAAAGTGTCCACCTTTACTAGCAACACCTTTTTGTCTTATATCATATCCCTCACAAAGTGATACTGAACATCAATGTGCTTTGTCTTTGAATGATATGCAGGGTTCTTTGCCAGTGATATTGCACTTTGGCTGTCACAGTCTATCCTTATAGCTCCCTGTACTAACCCCATACTTGAACACAATCTCTACAACCAAACTGCTTCCTTGCTTGCATGAATGACTACCATGTATTCTGCCTCTATAGTTGATAGTGCCACTACAGATAGTTTCTTACACATACAACTGACTGCACCTCCAAACAGGTTAAACACATACCCATTTGTAGATCTTCTCTGATCCAGATCTCCATCCCAGTCTGTGTCAAAAAAGCCATGAATATCGAACACTCTGTCAAATCCCGGTCTTACTTGGTAGCACAAACCATAATCACTAATTGCACGCAAATACTTGAAAACACGCTTCACTGCTATCAAGTGCTTCTTCCCTGGTTTTGACATAAACCTGCTCAATACTCCCACTACATGTGCAATTTCTGGTCTAGTACAAACCATCACATATATTAGGCTACTGAATGCACTTGCATATGGAACACGGGACATGTCCTCTTCCTCTTTTTGTGTCTTCAGACACTATTCATCAGATAACTTTACACCTACAGAAATAGGAACCTTCACCGGTTTACTATCCTGCATATGAAACCTTTGCAGTATTGTCTCGACATACTTCCTCTGGTTTAATGGAGCTTCCTCTTTCCCCAATCTCTTTTAATTTCCATGCCCAAAATATAGTTTGTAGCACCGATAACTTTCATGTCATATTTTGAGGACAATTGGGTCTTCAAATCCTGGATAATTTCTTTATCATTTCCAACCAGCAACATATCATCCACATAAAAGACCAAATAAATAACAGGGTCACCAATTAATTTAAAACACACATAGTGATCTGCTTTGCGTCTGGTGAAGCCAAGTCCCTGTATCAATGTATCAAATTTCTCATACCACATCCTTGGTGATTGTTTTAACCCATACATAGACTTCTTTAACTTTCATACGAGTTCTTTCTTACCCTTCACCGCAAAGCCTTCAGGTTGCTTCATGTATATTTCCTCTTCAAGATCCCTGTTAAAAAATATTATCTTCGCATCCATCTGTTCTACCACAAAATCAAAAGCAACAGCAATAGATAAAAGTAATCTAATAGAAGTTACCTTGGCAACAGGAGAAAAAATATCACCAAAATAAATTCCCAACACTTTGGAATAACCTTTTCCTACCAACCGAGCTTTGTATTTCTCCACCTTTCCTTCTACATTTGTCTTCTTCTTGAACACCCATTTGCTGCCAATGGGTTTCCTTCCAGCTGG